>CM038222.1:25641558-25923227 GCA_021442155.1 Cymbidium sinense
ATGATTTAAAATGCATATTTCATTTAAATTTGTGAAGATGATTGAAAATATGATTGATTTGTGAGAAAATCAATTGAGTTTGACTTGATTTGGATTAAGATTTGGCTAAGTCCATGGATAAATATGGCTTAGAAGGGTTTTGATTTAATTTGATTTAGATTTAGTTTTGATCATTTGAATGTAGATTTGATTTATATTTAGAAGATGATTGAAGATATAAATTGATTATGAAAAATCAATTGATTTTGGATTGATTTGATTAAGATTTGGCTAAGTCCATGGGATAGGTCATAGGAAAGGTTTCAAGGTTTGGATTTGATCATGGGCTTCAATCATTTGGTTTTGGAATTTGGGTTTGGATTTGGATTTGAATGTTTGAATTGAACTTGATGTTTGGTTTGAGAAGGTGAACATGGATTGGATTTGGGTTGTGTGGATTATCCTAATCTAAAGGCATAACCTAACCCTATGGTTAACCCTTCTAAGTCTTTAGGCTTAGTTAAGTGTTTACCTAATTGTTAGAAGTGTCTTACTAGAAAGTCTATCTAGAAGACTCCCAAGTCTAAGATGGGAAGATTGAATCACTCCAAAAGTGAGGTCAACAGCTTTAGGCTCCATAGTGTTGCCCTTGAGATAGATGATTGGAAGATTGAAGAGCCAAGTTTCACATTATCTGATACATCTTTTCATGCTTTGCTTGGGAGACCATGGATACATGAGAACAACATAGTTCCATCCTCTACATCTGTATGAAATTTGTGAGAGGTGGGATCGCTCACTGTTAAAGGGTCATCAAGTCATTTAGTTCATGAGGTGGGTACATATATGAAGATGTACTACTACCTCCCTCAAAATTAACAAGTCTATTCTCGAACTTGGCCAAAGTTTAAAAATAAAAGAAAAGAAAAGAAAAGAAGGAGAAAAAAGAAAAAAATAAAAGAAAAGAAAATGAAAAGAAAAAATAAAAGGGAGAAAATAGACTTGGAGGAGAAAGTGGAGCCTAACATTAGATTCCACCCATAATTGTTACTCCATTTGAACATATAGACTACCTAACCTCCACCAGAGGAAGAGGCCTGTCACCCCAAGGGTGGAAAATCAATTGGTCATCCAATAAGATATATCCTACTAGAGCACTATTATCCATATAGACTTAGAATCAAGTTTATTGGATATTATATGGTTTAACAACCAGCTCTTCTCAAGAAGTAGATTCCCTTGAGGTGACTTGAGCCAAATAGTGATGAAGACCAGGCTCCAAAGCAAATCATAAGTTGTTCAAGTCTATATGTGAAATAGTTAGGCATCGATTGGGAACCTTAGCTCTAACCCCACTTTTCTCTCAAAAACCTGAGGGTTTGGTAGTTAAGAAGCCCTAAGTCATCCACGTGTGTGAAGACTCGTGAGGTTCTGGGAGCATAATCCTCAAGTCAAGAAGTTGATGTAGAACTTGAGGATGATTCATATAATGATTTAATAGAATTACCTTTGATTAGTACTTGCCTTGGGTTCATAATTTAGCAAAGAAAGGGTTAATCCCACATACTTGGTCAAAGCATAGTTACTTTGAAAGAATATGAAAGAATAAATGCAAAAGCTCTCAATCAAGACCAAGACTAGATTCGATAGTGGGTCTACATGATGATGATTACTGCTTAGTCATCACCAATCATTTTGAATCCGATAGGTTCTTTTCAAATCACATTAACTCATATGAGGAGATGTGCTTAGAAACATTAGATAATCCAGATAATTTTGAAGTCAAAGATGCACTGCTAGAGTTCAAAGAAGAGATCAAGTCAACCATCGATGAGCTCAAGGAAATCAACTTAGGAACTGAAGAAGATTCATGCCCGACATACATAAGTTCTTTATTGAATGAAATTGAAACTAATGACTTTGTTAGGCTATTCACAGAGTTTAAGGACTACTTTGCATGGAGTTATGAAGAGATGCCTAGATTGGCTCCTAACGTAGCAGTCCATAAACTAGCAAAAGAGCCTACGCTAACCCTATCAAGCAAGCTCCTAGATGCATGCGATTAGACATAGAATAAGAGGTCATTTATGAAGTCAAGAAATTGATCGATGTTGGCTTCATCCGGGATGAAAAATACCCTACTTGGTTAGCTCATCTTAGTTAAGAAAAAGAATGGCCAAATTCACATGTCAATTTTAGGAATTTAAATAAGGCATGTCCAAAAGATGAATTTCCACTACCAAATCCGATGATAGTGGACATTGCCTCATCTCATGCGCCTTCTTTCATGGATGGCTCATCTAGATATAACCAAATAAAGATAGCCCCTGAAGATGAAAGAAGCACTACTTTTATAACCCTAATAGAATCTATTACTATAAGGTCATGCCCTTTAGCCTTAAAAATGTCGATGCTATACCAACTACTATCACTCAATCTTCAATGAACTCATTCATCATCAAGTTGTGCTATGATGATCTTGTGGTCAAAAGTAGAGAGAAAAGGAAGACCATCTCTTTGACTTGAGAGTAGTTTTCAAATAGTTAAGATAATTTAACCTCAAAATGAACCCTCAAGTGTGCATTCAAAGTAAATTTTGGGAAATTTAGTTTATCACACAGAATTGAAATTGATCTAGAAGATGAGAAGATATTAGAAATGCCACTCCCTAAAAGTTTAACTCAAGTTAGATCATTCCAAGGGTGGTTGGCGTATCTAAGATTCTTGATATCCACCTATCAAAAAGATGTCAGCCATTCTCAACACTTATCAAAAAGCATGCCAAGTTCAAGTTAGGTGATAAGTGTGAGCATTCCTTCAAAGAAATCAAGCATTACCTGATAATGATCGCCTAGTAGCCCATATCCCAAAGCCACTCATACTTTACACTATTATAATAGACTCCCTTGGTGCTTTGTTGGCCCAAGAAGGAAAAAATGCACTATACTACCTCAGTCATCATCTAATCCCTACTGAGACTACTTATCCACCCATTTAGAAGCATTGCCTAGCTTTAATATTTTTATCCCAAAAGCTACAACACTACATGCTTCCTCATAAAGTGAACTTAATCTCTAGGATTAATCCACTAAGATCTCATGACACTGACGCTACAATAGTTAGCATCCATGATCCTCTAGCTTTAACATTACCTTCATACCCCTCCGTGTAGTGAAAGGACAATGTTAGCAAATTTCTTAGCAAGACACCCACTTCATACTCTGCTTAGTGATGATCTCCCCGAATAAATCATGAACTTAGGGGATACTAGCATTCACCTAGATGTACTTTGATGGTGCCTTCCTCTCAAAGAGGAGAAGAACCATAATCTACTATTCCAAGAAAGGGGGATAGGAATAGTTCTCTAACTCTAGACCATGTGATCGATTTTCATATCATCATCTCCCAATCAACAATGAAGCCAAATATGAGGCTCGATTGTCGGCCTTAGCCATTACTCTAAGCATCCGAACATCAACATCTTTGGGGATTCTCTAGTTATCAACCAAATTTCTATAAGTTATAAAGCCTAAGCTCCATCACTACCACAAGTACACCATGGATTTATTGCCCTAAATCTTAGAGGTTACCATTTTAAGATTCCTCAAGAGAAAACTATAAGTGTATGCTTTAGGCAAGCTTGCCAAGGAGTTGGCAGAGGATGAGTTCATATCAATAAAGGTCCAAAATAGACAAGTCTTATCCTTATTGATATTAAACTCATCAAAAAGTACTCTTGAAGGGAGGTTGCCATTGACAAGAAGGATGAGGAGTTAGATTGGAGGCAACCATTCATGGATTACCTAAATAAAGGAAAACTACCACAAGAGAAGTCTCAATCCCATTAGATTAGAGAACTTTCATATGCTCTTATGGATGGTGTCTTATACCGACAGTCTTTTGATCATATGGTTACATTATTTAAAACCACAAAGCATAACATAATATTATGACTGGTACACTCAAGATTATGTGGAGCCAACAAATGGTCCAAGATGAAAGCCAAGATCAAGAGACTAGGATACTAGCCATTGATGATCAAAGATTGCATGGATATGAGATGCCACCAATGTCAAATACAGTGTGGTCCTACACCAACCACTATTATACATCCTACATTGGCCTAATTTATATTCGAGTGTTGGGGTACCAACATAGTGGGTCCGATTGATCCTCCTTCCAAGGGTCATCTCATCTTAGTTACTAATACTTTCTAAATGGTGAAGGTGATTCGCTTAGAGAGAGGTCACAGCTCAAAGATGTGCCCAATTTTTAGAACCATATATATATTTGGAGTGTCTTGATGAATTATATTTGATAATATTGCATTCAAGAATAAAGATCAACAACTTTTGGAGACACATAGATTAGAGATATTCTACCATCAACAACCTTAGGAAAAATAGCTTAGCAAAAGCCTTCAACAATGCTCTCATCCAAATACTAAAGAAGACAATCAACAATAACAAGCTACAGTGGCATGAGCAATTGAAGCCTTGCCTACCGCACACCACATATAGAACTCCAACGCCTACTCCTTTCTCCTTAGTGTATGGGTCCAAGTCATTCTATCATTAAAACCAACTCCCATCACTTAGATAGTTGTGGTAGCAAGATCACAACATAAATGTGTATGGTTAGAAGAGCTTGAAGGTTTGAGGAGAGATGACGGCATGCCAAAACCTCAAGTTGTAGAAAGCTAAAATAATTCAAGCTCACAACAAGTTAGTTCATCTTAGAGATTTTCTAGTAGGAGAGCTTATTTTAGTTCTAAGGTGACCATTATTGCCTGTCGTAAGATGGGAGGCAAGTTTGAACTCACTTGAGAAGGCCCTTTTGCCATAAAGAAGGCTGACCAAGGAGGATCATATCAGCTTATTAATCATAAGGGAGAGTGCTCAATGAATCAATGGCTCTACTTAAAATAGATCATAAATCATGTTTGAAAATAATTATCATCAATGAAAATTCAATTTCAAATTCAATCTCTTCCATGTTGAAAGTATTCTTGTTTACAAATCTGCCATGATGTGTTTGAGATAGGTGTAAAGAACCCGAGCATCATCTATCCTTCATCAACATAATAAAAACACAAACTACTCACAAATATATAAAACAATGCATATCTTTATCTAAACTCGAGTTGAGATAAGGCCCCAAACACTCACTTAGCTTCTCTAGATGACTGCTACGCTAGTGTGTCACCCAGTCATCTTCTTTGGAGGATGTAAGTGCTATATGCTTTCCTTCCTTTGGCCACTACACAATGATGAGCCTTTGTTTTTTGGCCTTACGCATGTGGTAAGCTACCTTATATGTTGTTTAAGAGGATGTGAGTTTCCTACCTTTTCTTCTTGGATTAGCCTTGGTTCACTAACTGAGTATATTTGAGGTTTAGGATAAGTCCCCTAATGCTCCTTCACTTACGCTTCAAGTTTGGGTCTAGCCTTCCCTCGCTAAGTAGTCGCCTCTATGTTAGATAGCATCTATCCCATAGACTATCATCGATGATCAATTCTTGGAAAGTTGTAAGCCTAAATGCTTTCTTTATTGATCATTGCACACACCATGTGCACCTTAGTTTGGTTGGTTCTCACTATGGTTACGGATACACCACTCATGTTGACAGATACACCTTAGGTTGGTTGGTTCTCACACCTTAGGATACACCACTCATGGTAGAAGTAAGTCTATTATGTTTTCTCCTTGAGTTGGCCACCGTACACCTATAGGCTTTCTTTTCCATGGCTCAGGATAATGTCCCTAGAACACCTGCACTATATTTGGATCACGATGCCATTTAGATTACCCATTTACTATCGAGGAAAGTTTCCTTTCCTAGTAACCACCCTGGATGGAGTATTCTCTCGTTATAAATTTGAGATAAGTCAATGCCGACATAGCCCTTTCTCTGTGTGGTCCCTCACACACCAACATGGTCCACATAAGCATATAAAGAAAATATATATTCACTTGTGGATTAGGAGGACACTCCTAGCAATACATTATTTGAAGTAAGAATCCTATCTTTAGGCAAGAAAACTCCATAGAATCACACTTGAGTTGATATAAGTCCCCAAACATTCACTCAAGAGTCACCCCTAAGTCGGGTTTTATTTGTTGTGCTACAATGTGTCACCCTGTTTTTTCCCTACTTTAGAAGATGTAAGTCTACTACTTCTTCCTAGCCATTACAATCAAAGGCAACATCTTAGGTCTAGCTCTACCACAACCAAGACTATCCCTTTGGATATTGTAAATGAGATAGGATAAGTCCGAGTCTCTTAGTGGGTCCATCACACCCACATGGTCCATAAATTAAATTTATAATTTGACAGCTCACATCCTGGATATGCCCTCAATTCAAAATCAAACTAAACCAAACAATCAATCACATGAAATTAAGATAAAATTAATCTTGACAACTTTTGAATTGACATAAGTCCCAAGCATTCACTCAAGGCCACAGTGATTTATTGTGCATTTAATAGATCCTAGTTCATCGCTATGAAGATGTAAGTATGCACACCTTCTTCCTAACACAGACACCGAAAGGCAACCCTTAGGTTGCTAGCTCTACCCCATAGCAGACTATCCTTGGATTTGTAAACATGAGGAAAGTCAAAGTCGATATAGCCCCTTCTTCCATCAGACAAATCCACATAGTTAAATTATTAAACCCAATCTCTCTAGTGGAGCCCCAAATTATATATAAATAAGTCAAGCAAGCAAATAAATTCAAAACCAACCTCCCTGAGCCAAATTAAACCAACTCTCAATAGAGTCTAAATAAAGAAAATCCAACAAACACTCTTATTCAAGATACATCCCCAAACAAATTTATAAAATCAAACTCAAATCCCAATCCCCAGAGCCCAAACCGCTTTTTAATGTGATAGGACTCAAGCACATATCTATAATGATATGCCTTCACACATCAATTAAATAAAATAAATTAAAGTTGATTCAATCTTAATCCCTGGATTATAGATTCTTATAAATGATCTTCTTTCCACAAATCATATAATCAAATCAAATTCAAACTTTATCCCCAACAGATTTTTTTCTTCTATGCCCTCGACATAGACCCCTCACATGTCATGTCCAACGCATGCGTGATCCCATACTAGATCTCCCTCCATGTCCTTGACATCGAATTCTCATAAATTCTTCTCTTATACACACCTTTAATACTTCAACCAAAAGCTTAATAATGTATTCATTCAAATTACATCATCTAAACATTGTAATCAACATTTTATGATTTGTGGTGGTGCAAGCTCAAACTAACTATACAATATCATTCTAAGCATATTATAGTGAGAATTAACACACTATATTATATTATATATGATATATGATGTTATATTATACTCTATAATATAATACAAACATTCATTAGAATCACTTAAAAGGAAAAAATAACAAAATTTTCTCAAAATATGAATAATGTTCATTTTGGATGTAAAATTGTTATTTTCTATTAGAAATGGTACAAAATAGCATAATTTTGGTGTTGCTTCTTGGTTGAATTTGGCCAATTTTTCCATCTCAACCTTCAAATTAATATTTTGTGAGTTTTGACCCAATGTATTATAATAAAAGTAAAACATACTAAAATGTACAATAACATTTAGTAATGCAGCCATTCATATATATATGTGAAGTTATTTTGTTATGTACATTATAAAGTACACTTTCATATAATATATTATCTTACATTACACCATAAAATGAATCACTTTAAGTAAAAAAAAATTATAAAATTTGGTTGAAAATGAACATTTATTTTGGATGCAAAATTTTATTCTTTTGATTAAATGACACACCATAGCACACCAATGGTGTTTCCTAAAGCTTACCTTAAATTTTAAATCCCATCATCTCTTATAAATAAGAATTTTTATGAATTATACCAAGACAAACTCTACTACATCATACTATAACAAACTAAAATATGCTACATAACAAGGAGTAATAATAATAGTATGCTATAATGCATGATACACTATGTTATGGCATTCTATATTATATACACTATAACATATTATATTTTATTATTTTGCATTACATCGGGATTGCTTAAGATAAAAAATCATTAAATTAGTCTAAATAATAAAAACTTTATATTTTAGTCATGTATCACTTACATATTTTAAATTGAAATAATATATTATGATGCCATGCTCTACTTATTATGAATTTGGCCAAATTCAAATTTTTTAAAGAAAAAATTAATATTTTTATAAATAATTATAGTGTCTGAGCATGATTATAAAATACTAAAAGAATTAAAATGCAGAACAATATATATGATATATGATGCTATTATACAACATATAATTTATTTTGAACATAAAATCTACTTGTTATAAGTGTAGCACATTTTGGTACTACAATCTAATTCCCACTTCAAATTTAACAAATTTCATTATTTGATTTATTAAATCAATATTTTATGATTTATATTAATATGACTATAGGCAATAATACCATAACATAAAAACATTTCAAAACATCTTATAACATCCAAAACACATCCACAAGCTCAAATATATGATGCTACATTATACTATAATATATGGTATAATATGATTTGGGGGTTAGTTTAGGGTATTCAAATCTCTCAGTCAAGGGAAGTCTCTTGAAGGCATTTTCTTCACCATAACTATGGATTTGGTCATTCTTTAGATATACCAATGATATTTATTCAAAGTTTAGGTTTAGGGTGGGTTAGTTTGTTTTAGTTTATGGTTTAGGGTTTAGTTTAGGGTTTGTGGGTTTAGGTTTTTGTGGTTTAGGTTTAGGGTTTAGGGTTTAGGTTTATGTAGGGTTTAGTGTTTAGTAGGGTTTAGGTTTAGGTTTTTAGTTTTTTTAGGTTTAGATTTTTAGGTTTTTGGGTTTAGGTTTAGGTTTAGGTTTAAGTTTTAGTTTAGGTTTAGGTTTTATAAGGATGTTTTTTTACAGAACAAATTTAGATTCAATATTTCTTCTTTTGATTTCATCAACCAAGTAGCATAAGTTTTCTAAGGCAAGTGATGACATAGATAAATGAGCACCCATAGAGCAAATAAAACTTAGATAAGTAGGTTAGCAAAGACATCGTCCCATAAGTGATTCAACTTTTTTTTAGTTTAACCACCCCATCTTTAGTAGTGAGATCTACCATCATATCCTCAATCTTCCCCACCACTGTATAACCTTCATCGCTCCACCTGCCTCCATAACTACCATTTCTCCAACCACCACCTCCATATCCACCAACACCTTTATTCCCCACCATCACTATGATATATTTTATTCTAGACAAGCCTAGTTAATGGTGATGTTTGTTTTAGCCATTCTTGTGGTTTACTTAGTTTAAGGTTTTTAGGTTAGTTTTATTTAACATTTGGGGGTTTGGGGGTTTTAGGTTTGTGGTCAGTTGCAAGTTTTGGGGTTTAGGATCAGGGTTTGGGGTTTAGTTTTGGGTTTAGGTTTAGGTTTAGGGTAGGGTTTAGGTTTTTGTTGGTATTAGGGTTTTAGGTCTAGTTTATTGGATTTGTGGTTTAGGTTTATTTAAGATTTAAGGTTTAGGTTTTTTAAAACATTTATGGTTTTATTTATTTTTATTTTATTTGGTTTAGTTTTATTTATTTATGGTTTTATTTTTTAGGTTTAGGTTTATTTTATTTTATTTTTTTTTTTTAGTTTTTTAGGTTTATTTATTTATTTTATTTTTATTTTAAGTTATTTATTTAGTTTTTTTATTTTATTTTATTTTTTATTTTATTTATTTATTTTTATTTTTTTATTTTATTAGGTTTAATTTTATTTAATTTAGTTTTAGTTTTATTTATTTTAGTTTATTTTATTTTATTTTATTTTATTTTTATTTATATTTATTTTAGTTTATTTTTTTTATTTTATTTTATTTTTTTTTTTAGGTTTAGTATTTTATTATTATTTTAGGTTTTATTTAGTTTAGTTTATCTTTTAGTTGGTTTTGGGTGGGGTGGTTAGGTTAGGGTTTTTTAGTTTAGTTAGGGTTTAGGGTTTAGGTTATTTGGGGTAGGGTTTTAAATAAACCCAAGTAGGTCATTTTATTTATTATTTATTTGATTTATTTATTTATATTTATTTTTATTTAGTAGTTTATTTTATTTAGTTTATTTATTTTAGTATTTATGTTATTTATTATTTATTTTAATTTTATATTTATTTTTAGTTTAGTAGGTTTATTTTATTTTAGTTTAGGTTTATTTTATTATTTAGTTTAGTTTTTTATTTTATTAGGTTTAGATTTTTTAGTTTGGGTTTATTTATTTTATTTTTAGTTTTAGGTTTGATTTATTTTAGTTTTATTATTTTATTTTTTACTTATTTTATTTTATTTAGTTTTTTTATTTATTTTATTTTTTATTTTTTTATTTATTTTAGTTTAGTTTATTTTTATTTATTTTAGGTTTATTTAGTTTATTTAGTTTAGTTTTTATTTTATTTTTTTTATTTAGTTTTGGTTATGTTTTATTTAGTTTTATTAGGTTTAGTTTTGGTTTATTTAGTGGTTTTAGGTTTAGGGTTTAGGGTTTTATTTTTATTTTTTTGGGTAGGTTTATTTTTTTAGTTTTAGGTTTAGGTATTTTAGTTAGGTTTGGGTTTTTTTAGAGAACAAATTTATTCAATATTCTTCTTTATTTCATCAACCAAGTAACAAAGTTTTCTAAGACATTTGACAGATTTATTTAAATCATTAGTTATTATTTTTATATAGGTTTAGTAGTTATCAGATTTTTTTTTTTATTTATTTATTGGATCCACCATCATTATTTTACCACCACTATTTGTAAGCTCCTTTTTATAACCACCATTCCATTATATCCAACAACACCTAGTTTAATCATTATTTTTATTTAAAATTTAGATTAAGTTTATTATTAGGTTTTTATTTAGTTTAGTTTATTATTTTAGGTTTTTTTATTTTTTATTTAGTTATTTTAGGTTATGTGGGTTTGGGGTTTAGTTTTTTATTTAGGTTTAGGTTTTATATTTTATATTATTTAGGTTTGTGGTTTATTTTATAGTTTTATTTTAGTTATTTTTGGATTTAGTTTTAGGTAGGTTTAGGGTTTAGGTTTGGTTTTGGGGGTTTAGATTTTAGGGTTTAGGTTTTTTTTAAATTAAGTAAATCAGTAGCTTTATTTAGTTTATTTTTATTTTAGTTTATTTTATTTTATTTTTCTTTTTTTATTTATTTTATTTATATTTTATTTAGTTTAATTTTTATTTTATTTTTTATTTTTTATTTTTATGTTTTATTTTTTTATTTTATTTAGTTTAGTTTATTTATTTTAGGTTTATTTTATTTTTAGTTTAGATTTTTTATTTTAGTTTATTTTATAGGTTTTTTTTTTAAGTTGAGTATTATTTTTATTTTATTTTTAAGGTTTAGTTTATTTTATTTATTTTAGGTTTATTTATTTATTATTTTAGGTTTAGGTTTTAGGTTTTTATTTTAGTTTATTTTTAGGTTTTATTTTAGTTTAGTTTTTTTTTTATTTATTTTATTTATTTAGTTTAGGTTTAGTTTTTTACTTTAGTTTAGGTTTAGGTTTTGTTTATTTTAATTTAGTTTATTTTAGTTTAGATTTAGGTTTATTTTATTTTTTTATTTTATTTTATATTTTAGTTTTTTTTTTTTAGTTTATTTTTTTATTTTATTATTAAATTATTTTATTTTTAAGTTTATTTTTAGATTTAGATTTTATTTAGTTTTATTATTTTATTTTATTTTTATTTTAGTTTTATTTATTATATACATTTTGTGTTTATTTAATTTAGTTTTATTTTTTTATGTTTATTTTATTTTAAGTTTATTATTATTTGTTTTATTATTTTTCTTTTTTTATTTTTTTATTTTATTTAGTTTAGTTTAAGTTTTAGTTTATATTTTATGTTTTATTTTATTTTATTTTATTTATATTTTTATTTATTTTATTTTATATTTTATTTTTATTTTATTTTTATTTTTAGGTTTTAGAGAGTTTTTTTGTTAGTTGGTTAGGGTGCAGGGTAGGGTTTATGATTTATGTGGTGTTTAGATTTAGGTCAGTTGAGGATAGGTTAGGGTTAGGTTGTGGATTTAGGGTTTAAGTGTAGGGTTCATAGAGTGGTGGTTAATTAGGAGTGGTTGGGGGTTTATTAGTTGCAGGTTAGTGGTTTAGGTAGTTAGGTTTATGTTTTAGGTTTAGATTATGGTTTAGGCCTAGGATTGTAGGTTTATGGTAGTTTTAGGGTTTAGGTTTAGAGTTTAGGGTTTAGGGTTTAGGGTTAGGTTTATTAGTATTTTTATTTTATTTTTTTAATTTAAGTAAACTCTTTGGTTTAGTTATTTATTTATTTTTTCTTTATTTTAGTTTATTTTATTTTTTATTTAGGTTTAATTTTATTTTATTTAGTTTTTTATTTATTTTTTAGTTTATTTATTTTAGTTTATGTTTTATTTTATTTTATTTTAGATTTAGGTTTAGCTTTATCTTTTTTTTTAGTTTATTTTTATAATATTTTTTTATGTTTAGGTTTATTTTTTTATTTTAGGTTAGGTTTAGGTTTTATTTTATTTCTTAAGGTTTATTTTAGGTTCTATTTTTAATTTAGGTTTAGTTTTATTTTAGTTTATTTTTATTTTATTTAGGGTTTAGGTTTAGGTTAGTTTATTTAGGTTTAGTATATGTTTTTTTATTTTATTTTATGTTTAGGTTTATTTTTTTATTTATTTTTTTATTTCTTTTTTTTTTTTTTTAGGTTTGATTTTTATTTATTTTAGGTTTTATTTATAGGTTTATTTTATTTTTGGTTTTATTAGATTTTATTTCATTTTTTTTATTTTAGGTTTATTTTATATTTATTTTAGGTTTACTTTTATTTTATTTTTATTTTTAGTTTATAGGTTTTATTTATTTTTATTTTAGTTTTTTTATATTTTTATTATATTTTCTTTTTAGTTTAGGTTATAGTTTATGTTTTTATTTTTATTTTTTTATTTTTGTTTAGGTTTGTTTTATATTTTATTTATTTAGGTTTTAGTTTTAGCTTTTTTTTTAGGTTTATGGTTTAAGGTTTAGGTTTAGTTTATATTTTAGTTTAGGGTGTAGGGTTTAGGGTTTAGGTTTTATTTTTTTGGGTTTAGGTTTAGGTTTAGGTTTAGGGTTTAGGTTTTGGGGCTTAGTTTAGGGTTTAGGTTTGGGTTGGTTTATTAGTTGGGTTTAGTTTATTATTTTGTTTAGGGTTTAGGGTTTTGGTTTTGGTTTTTTTTAGAGAAATAGATTCAACATTTCTTTTTTTTAATCAACCAAGTAACACACCAAGTTAAGTGACATAGATAAAAAATGGGAATTTATAGAGTTAATCAAAAACCCTAGATAGCTAGAACTGTCTCTACTATAAGACACAGTTCCATAGGCAGCTGATCGAATTGATGGTTCTTTAGTTACTTCAGTTCCCATCAGAACCACCTCGACCACTTGAGTAGCGGGATCCACCATCATATTGTCGATCTCTCCCTCCACCACCACCATGGCTGTAACCTCCGTCACTCCTCCTGCCACCATAACCACTAGTGCTTTGACCACCACCTCCATATCCATCAGCACCTCTAGATCCCCCACCACGACTACAATAACCACTGCCTTTTGCCTGCTGACATGACTGACAGCCTGGTGAATGATGTTCTTGCCATGAAGGTTCTGCCCATTCTTAAGGTTTAGGTTTATTTTATTAATTTATTTAGTTACTTTAGGTTTAGGTTTAGAGTTTCAATTTTAGTGTTAAGGTTTAGGGTTTAAGTTTAGTTTAAGATTTAGGGTTAAGGCTGGTTTTTTTAGGGTTTAGGTTAATTGGGTTTATGGTTTATTAGGTTTAGGGTTTTAGGATTTAGGTTTTTTTATGGTTTATGGTTAAGGTTTAGGTTTAGGTTTAGATTTAGGGTTTAGGTTTAGGTTTTGGGGTTTAGGGTTTAGGTTTAAGGTCAGGGTTTATGTTTTGTTTTAGGGTTTAGGTTTTTTTTAAATTAAGTAAACCGACAGTTTAGGTTTATTTAGTTTATTTAGTTTATTTTTATTTATTTTAGTTTATTTTATTTTTTTTTATTTTATTTAGGTTATTTTTTATTTTTATTTAGTTTAATTTATTTATTTTAGCTTATTTATTTTAGTTTAGGTTTTTTTTTTTAGTTTATTTTTAGGTTTATTTTTATGTTTATTTTAGTTTAGTTTTATTTTTATTTTAGTTTTAGGTTTAGGTTTTATTTTTTTTATTTATTTAGGTTTTATTTTTTATTTTAGGTTTATTTTTTAGGTTTATTTTTTTTAGTTTTTAGTTTATTTTATTTATTTAATTTAGTTTAGGTTTGTTTATTTAGGTTTAGCTTATGTTTTATTCATTTTAGTTTAGTTTATTTTAGTTTAGGTTTAGGTTTTTTTTATTTTAGGTTTAAGTTTATTATTTTATTTATTTTTAGAGTTTTAGGTTTGTTTAGGGTTTTTTTAGGGTTTAGGGTTTAGGGTTTGTGCATTTTAGGTTTAAAGTTTAGGGTTTTAGGTTTATAGTTTAGGGTTTTATTTTAGGTTTAGGGTTTAGTTTTAATTTAGGGTTTTTATTTTTAACAAAGAACAAATTAATATTTAAGATTTCTTTCTTTTGATTTCATCAATCAAGTAACACACAAAGTTTTCTAAGACACAAGCGATGACATAGATCAATAATGAGCACGCATACAACAAATAAAAAAACTAGATAACTAGAACCATCTCTATCAGAAAAGACAAGGTTCCATCGGACAGTTCTTCACTCAATTCCAATAGAACCTCCCCCTCTAGTAGCGGGATCCACCATCATATCCTTGATCTCTCCTCACCACCACCTTGTAACCTCCATAACCCATGGTTTTAATTTATTTTATTTTTATGTTTTATTTAGTTTAGTTAAATTTTAGGGTTTGGTTAGGGTTGTTTAGGTTTAGGTTTGGGGTTTAGAGGTTATGTTTAAGTTTAGGGTTTAGTTTAGGGTTTAGGGTGTAGTTTGTGGTTTAGGGTTTAGTGTTTAGGCTTTAGTTTTATGTTTTTAGGGTTTAGGTTTAGGATTTAGGATTTAGTGAGTTTTGGTTTGGGGAGTTTTAGGGTTTAGGTTGGTTATTTTTTTTCATTTTTTATTTTATTTTATTTTTTAGGGTTTATTTTTTTAGAGGGTTTATTTTAGTTTTTAGGTTTATTTTAAATTAAGTAAACCTAGGTTTAGTTTTTTATTTTATTTTTTATTTTAGGGTTATTTAGGTTTAGGGTTTTAAAAAAAAATTAAGTAAGTTTTAGTTTATTTATTTATTTTATTTTTTATAGTTTATTTTTTAATTTTTATTACTTTTATTTTTTATTTAGTTTAGTTTATTTATTTAGGTTTTATTTTAGTTTATTTTTAGGTTAGGTTTATATGTTTAAATTTTAGTTGAGTTTTATTTTCTTTATTTTAGGTTTAGGTTTTATTTTTTTATTTTTTTAGGTTTAGTTTATTTTATTTTATTTTAGGTAAGTTTTTTATGTTTTATTTTAGGTTTTTATTTTTAGAATAGGTTTAGGTTTATTTTAGTTTATTTTATTTATTTAGTTTATTAGGTTTAGTTTATTTTATTAGTTTCTTTTATTTATTTTAGTTTTATTTATTTTAGTAGATTTAGGTTTAGTTTATTTTGTTTATTTTAGTTTTATTTTAGGTTTTTTTTTTTTTATTTAGGTTTATTTTTTTATTTACTTTTTTATTTTGGTTTATTTTAGGTTTAGTTTTATATTTATTTTTTATTTTATTTTATATGTTTATTTTATTTTATTTTACATTTAGTATTTATTAGGTTTTTATTCTTAGGTTTATTTTTAAAATTAGTTTTTGTATTAATTAATCATTTATTTTATTTTTATTTTATTTTTTTAGTTTTATTTATTTTATTTTATATATTTTATTTTATTTTATTTTATTTTGTTTTAGGTTTATTTAGTTTCATTTATTTTGTGTTTTAGGGTTTAGTGGTTTAGGGTTGGGTTTTAGGGTTTGTTTTTTGTGGTTGTGGTTTAGTTAGGTTTGGGGTTTAGGGTTTAGTTTGTGGTTTAGGGTTTTAGAGTGGGGAGTTTTATTTGTTTCCAAAGATAAGTTTTCTTCTTTATTTTTTTTAGTTTTATTTAATTAAGCAAAGTGGGTTTAGGTTTATTTTATTATTTTTTTATTTTATTTATTTTATTTTTTTATTTGATTTAGAATATTTCATTATTTATTTTATTTGTTTTATTTAGGTTTAGGGTTTAGTTTTTATTTTATTTATTTATTTTTTTTATTTTTTTTATTTATTTTATTTAGTTTTTTGGGGTTTTAGGTTTTTATTTTAGGTTTATTTTTAAGTTTATTTTGTAGGTTTAGTTTATTTTTTTATATTTTATTTGGTTTAGGTTTAGGTTTATTTATTTTAGGTTTATGTTTTGGTTTTATTTATTTAGGTTTTATTTTATTTTATTTATTTAGGTTTATTTTTGGTTTAGGTTTTATTTATTTTATTAGGTTTTATTTTATGTTATTTTAGGTTTTAGGTTTATTTAGTTTTATTTTATTATATTTTAGGGTTTATTTTATTTTAGGTTTTAATTTTTTTAGTTTAATTTAGGTTTCATTTATTTTATTTTAGTTTTTATTTTATTTTTTATTTAGGTTTATGTTTTAGTATTTTATTTATTTTATTTTAGATTTATTTTATATTTTATTTTGGGTTTATTTAGTTTAGGTTGTTTTAGGTTTAGGGTTTATGGAGTGAGGGGAGGTCAGTTTAGTTTTAGGGTTTAGGGAAGAGTTTAGGGTTGGGTTTAGTGGTTATTAAGAGGTTAGGTTTAGGTTTAGGTAGTTGGTAGGGTTAGTTATGTTACTCTAGGCACATGGTAGAGGGTTTAGGCTCAGTGGTCAGTGTGGTTTATTAGGAGAGCCCAGGTTTAGGAGTTTAGAGTGGTATTGGTTTGGGTATTTTGGATAGTTTAGTTAGGTATTATTTTGGTTTTTTAGTTAGGTGGGTAAGTGGTTTTAGGTTTAGTATGGTAGGGTGGGTAGGTTTAGGGTTAGGTTTTAGGTTTATATTTAGGTTTAGAGTTTAGAGGTTTAGTTATTAGGGTTGGGTTAATTTTTTTATTATTTTTATTATTTATTTTATTTGAAACCAAGCAAACCAGTATGTTTAGTTTATATTTTATTTAGTTTAGTTTATTTATTTTATTTATTGATTTAGGTTTTATTTTATTTAGTTTATTTAGTTTATTTATTTATAATTTAGGTTATTTTAGTTTAAGTTTTATTTAGTTTATTTAGGTTTAGGTTTAGTTATTTTAGTTTAGTTTTATTTATTTTATTTTATTTAGGTTTATTTTAGGTTTAGTTTAGGTTTTATTTTATTTTATTAGTTTTAAGTTTATTTATTTTAAGGTTTTTTATTTTTAGTTTAATTTAGTTTTATTTATTTTTTTGTTTAGTTTTATTTTTTTATTTTATTTTCTTTAGTTTAGTTTTAGGTTTAGTTTAGTTTAGTTTTATATTTATTTATTTTTTTATGTTTTTTTATATTTTTTTATTTATTTTATTTTAGGTTTTATTTTAGTTTAGTTTTTTTTTAGCATTTTAGGGTTTTGGGTTTAGTTTAGGGTTTAAGGTTAGTTTAGGGTTTTTGGTTTAGGGGGGTTTTGGGTTTAGGGTTTAGGGTTTAGTGTTGTTTTTTTTTAGGTTTGGTTTAGTTTAGGTTTAGGGTGTTTTAGTTTAGTTTTTATTTTTTTTAATAGAGAACAAATTCAAACATTTCTTTTTGATTTTGTCCCAAGTACACCAAGTTTTCTAAGACAAATGTGACATTGATAAAAATGAGCACATAGAGCAAATCATAAACCTAGATAACTAGAACCGCCTCACCAGAAAGACAGCTCCATAAGCCAGATCGGATCCATTCTTCAATTTCTATAATTCATAAGTAGAACCACCCACTGGCGGGATCCACCATCATATCCTCGATCTCTCCTCCCCCACCACTCTTAGGGTTTACAGTGTGTGTAGGTTTTGTGGGTTTATTTATTTTTTTTAATTTAAGTTTAGGTTTGTGGTTTAGGGTTTAGGGTTTTAGGTTGTGGTGGGTTTAGGGTTTAGGGTTTGTGGTTTAGGGTTTAGGTTTTAGATTTTAGGGTTTTTATTTAGGTTTTTTGTATTTGGTTTAAGATTAATTTAGTGGTTTAGATTTTTTTTTTAAAACCAAGTAAAATTTAGTTTAGTTTTATTTAGTTTATTTTTATTTTTTTAGTTTATTATAATTTTATTTTATTTATGTTTTTTTAATTTTTAGTTTATTTATTGGTTTAAGTTTATTTTAATTTAGGGTTTATTTAGTTTTTTTGGTAGTTTATTTTATTTTTTAGTTTTATTTTAGGTTTAGTTTAGGGGTTAGGTTTATTTAGGTTTAGGTTTAGTTTTATTTATTTTTTTTGTTTATTTATTTTATTTATTTTTTTTTTTATTTATTTATTTTATTTATTTATTTTAGTTTTAAGTTTTATTTTTATTTATTTATTTATTTTATTTATTATTATTTTATATATTTATTTATTTTATTTTATTTTTATTTTTTTTTATTTATTTATTTTATTTTAGGTTTTAGTTTAGTTTTATTTATATTTAGTTTTATTTTAGTTTAGTTTTAGGTTCAGGTTTAGCCAAGGTTTTTTAGGTTTTTGGGTTTTATTTTGTGGTTTTATTTTAGGGTTTTATTTTGTGGGTTTTAGGTTTGGAGTGTGGTTAGTTTAGTTTGCTTAGAAGGTTTAGTTTTAGATTTTGTTTTAGTGGATGGAAGGTTTAGGTTTAGGGATAGTTTTAAGTTGTGGTTGTGGTTTTTTTAGGATGAGAGGGTTTAAGTTTGGCCTTAAATGTAAACCAAACATGTTTAGGTTTATTTTATTTATTTATTTATTTTATTCATTTTAGTTTATTTTATTTTTTATTTTATTTAGGTTTTTTATTTAGTTTAATTTATTTATATTTATTTATTTTAGTTTATTTTTTATTTTAGTTTATTTTGGTTTTTTATGTTTTTTTATAGTTTTATTTTATTTTTTTAGTTTAGGTTTTATTTTTATTTTAGGTTTAGGTTTTATTTTTATTTTTTAGGTTTAAGTTTTAGTCTTTTATTTTAGGTTTATTTATAAGTTTTTCTTTAAGTTTATGTTTTTATTTTTTAGTTTATTTTATTTTATTTAGTTTAGGGTTTAGTTTATTTTAGGTTTAGGTTTATTTTATTTATTTTAGTTTAGTTTATTTTAGGTTAGGTTTATGTTTATTTTATTTTGTTTATTTTAGGTTTAGGATTTTTTATTATTTATTTTAGGTTTAGGTTTATTTAGTTTTATTTTATTTAGGGTTTTGTGCCACCATCCTTCAAGATCTTTGATGGTCCCAAGATAACACATTGCATAATTTAGAGTCATGCAACACTTGGTGCAAATGCACCTTCCACTTTTTATTAGTAGTCTGTTTTGATTTGCAGTCGATAAATGGTTCGGTGAAGGCTTTTGTTGAGTTGGAGCACCTCTTTATCAAGAGGTTTGCCGGAGCTCAACAGAGGGTGATTGTAGGCAACCTCATTACAGAGAAACAGAAACTCAACGAGTCCTACATTGACTACATTCTCAAGTGGTAACCCGAAATGCATGAATGAACCAGTTGTCCAAACAGCATGCCTTTGAGATTCTTCTCAAGAATATCAATTGCCCGGTCGCCTTCATGCTTAAGGGATTTACCATCAAAACATTCGAGAAATTAATCGACAAGGCGATTAGCCTATAAGAGGAAGCCAAATAGTTGCCCTTTCACCAATCATCTAGGCCAAGGAATGTTTGAGAAGAAAGCCGTGGATAGTTGTGTTAGTGGACAGAGGGAAGCAGCCAACTAGTTTAGTATGAGAGACTATGAGCTCTACAGCCTCCTTTTCCACCACACCATCCATCATACCACCACGCGCCACAACATGACCATGTCCACCACCTCAGAACCTACCCACCGCCTTTATTCATATCCATCGCCATGTAGCTACTTTCCACCTACTCTTTCCTACAGATTGAATAAGCCATATTCATTCAAGAGGGAGGTAGTTAGGAAAATCTTTATGAATCACTTAAAGAAACCGACCAAGCACGAGCAGAGAGTGAGGAAGTGGGCAAGAGCAATGATAGCTATTCCCTACCAACATGTTAGGCCATTGTATATCACTTTTAAGAACTAGCTTGAGCGCAGCTACAAGTTATGAGCCATAGTTATCCCTAAGGAACCCTTATTAGAACAACCATCTAGTTCTGTTAGAGTAATCCTTGGGGATACCTGCGATCCTCTTAAGACCAAAAAAAAGTTAGGATATCTCCCTATCCCAAACTTCTAAGAAGATCATTTCTAAGATTAAGAAGCTTTCCTTGTAGGTGCTTGAAGTAACTCAAATTGCCAACACCAAGAAGGTTTGCTAGTTACAAAGGATAACTCAGGGAGGGTGACAGCCTAGCAGCAGCAGTAGTAGTAGGGATAGTCCATTAGCACAGCCACCGTCCGAGTCCAGTACTCTCTCCACCATTGCAACTACCACCTCTTCTGCTAGCTTCTCTTCTACCAAGAGCATTGTAGCTGTGATAAGGGCACTAAATCCCTTACTGCTTACTTTATTTGATTTCTATCATATAACTCCACCCAAAAAGACATTAATGAAGAAAGCTGATTCTACTTATATATTATCTACTTTTGATGCTCTTGATTTTTTTCCTATTGAAATCTCTCCAAGTCCAAATAAAAATAATAGCTCTAGTAGTTTGATCCTTTCCTTTCGATGAGTCGACTATCCTTCTCAATCAAGTTCACCTCTTGAGATTGACTTGGAGTCAACCGACTTTGAGGATCCCATAAGAGAAGTTGTGTAGATGAGAAGGTAGAACTTTCCACAAGCTCATCATTCTAAGAAGTCACTAAAGTCAACCCAAAGTGGCAAAGTTCTACCTTCTAGGTAGCACCTCATGTTAAGGGTAAGCAAGTTATTGGTTCCAGTAAGCAGATAACCCCTCCATAGGATGCTCCCACCCATGGATATGCTTGTGGAGGACCAAGCTAGAGTTGATTACAATGTACTTTTAGAAAGTTTTAAAGTTAAGCATATACATGCCCTTGTCTTATCTAAAGAGATGAGGAATCTCTAATCAAGGCCTTACTTGATCTAGATATGCTTAGCGACGCTACTAAAGAGGAGGCATGCCACTCGATGGACATCTTAAGAGTTACATTTAGCGATGAATACTTACTCTTAGGGACAACCAAGCACAACCCCCTCTTTACATTATAGTGGACATTGGCAGATACTGGCTATCCAGAGTTCTATTTGACCCAGTGTATCAATCAATAATATGAGTCTAAGAACCCTTGCTTACTTGAGGATCGACATCTTCGAACTCCAAAAAGAAAAGATGATGTTAACAGGATTCAATGAACAAGGCTAGAAGGCCTTATGGTGTTTATTTTTAGATGTATGGGGGGGGGGGATCATGGGTTTTTGAGGTGTTGGGGTACAACATTGAGGTATGATGTACTATCTCAAATAGAGGCATCACCCTACAATGGACCTAATCACGTAATAAGAACTCCTAAGGCATGATGGGTCTTCAAATGTACTTGAGATTTTTTCCCTACTTTAAATGGATTAAAAAAGTAGGGTTTATATTAAACCAGGTTCTTAAATTCCTTATGGAGGCAAGCCTCCATAGTTAATTACATCTTAAGAAATGAAATTTCCAATGAATACTCTCAATTAAAGTAGGTAGTTATCATCTCCAAAGATTTTAAGGTTAGACTATCAAATGATTAGTTGTATTTAGAAAATCAATTGGTAAAGTTCAAGGAGAAGAATTACTTTTGGGATCCAAATAAAATAAGTAGAAAATGCTCATGATACTAGGAAGCCTAGTGAACATTCCAATCTATCCTATGGTTGAGCTTTATAATTTGAAGTTGAGGAGATTTATATGTTTTGAGTTGAAATTTAATTAGATTACTAGGCTTATAATCCACCAACACAAGGTTGTGAGAATGCCTAAGAGGATTTATGCTCAGCTGAAGGAAATAGCTATCTCAGATCCTAAATCTAGTATGAGCTAAAGCATGACCTAAATCTAAGTGACAAGACATAGGGTTTACCTCCACAAGAGAGAGAATAAATTGTCCGACTGACTTCTAACGCCTGAGTGTTAACTCCTATGATTTTAAAAACATGTAGTTCTGTCTTAAGTATTGCAAGATAGCTAGAGTAGTTATTTAATTAGAAAGAGACTAAATTCTTAAACACACTCCCTAAGAGACGAGATCATGAATAGTATGATTATATGATATAGATCCAAAATCTTTTCAAATTTTATTTCATTTTAGACACATCATTTTGATTGAGGCTTTAAGATTTCTTATGTATAAATGCTTGATTAAATAGGTTATGGGTCAAATCAGAAGGTGTTCTCCACCATAAGGGATGCCCTCACAGGTCAAGTATTCCTTTATTGTGCAAGAATAGAGATCCTTCATGTTCAAGAGAGAAAGAATATGCATGCATGATGTGAAACATACAACCAAACAACTAAGGGGTTGCAAAATATTTTAATTATTTATTTTTGTCTTAAGTTTTATGATGAGGTTATGAGTTGTTTAAAATTTAGTTATGAGTTATTAGTTGGGTATAAAAGTTATTTTTATCCTAAGAGCCTAATCATATCCAAGCCACACATTAAAGCCTCAATCATTTAATAAACTATGAAAAAACATGTCATCCTAATGCACAATGTAAATATAACATCAAATAATTATATAAACTATCATAAAAGAATAAAAGGTCGGTGTCGGTACCATCGCATAACAACCCAAAGAGAAAAAGATGGGCTCTACCCTTATACAACCGGAATATGAAAGAATAACTATAATTGTATTAAATGCTATGGGGGTCTTCTTTCTTCATATCTCCATTTATGATTTGGTTCTTTCTTTGAATTTGATGGTACTTGCTTCAAAGGCATCATAGGGCACCCTAGGACAAAGCCTTCTAGCCACAGCTCATCCTAATCCCCCATAGCACTAATCCTAATTCCTATTGTAAAAATTACATTTATGTGGGAAAAGTAAATCTAACTACACATGCAAAATAGTGGTTAGCTAAATATAAATATAATCCGAAGTAGTTCTATTTATAATTTGGACTTAGCACACACATGGGTAACTAAGCCCACTGTCCAAACTTGGATTATGGTTAAGGATTTAAGCAACCTAGAAAGAGCATTCACATTTATTTTTAAGCATCCCTTAAGCATAATCCCCTAAAGAAAATATTATTAGGCTAATATTGTCCTATCATCTAATCTACAAAGCATACACTCTAACATCCAATCTAAAATAATACATTATAAAACAAAACATACATCACATCATACACTATCCTAACTTAGAGCTAGAAGTGGTGACTTAATTCTAATGTGTGTATTAAGGCTTGTGTGGTAAGTCTTGTTAGGCATTAGTGTTGTATATTCTAAGTGTGGAAAAGATTCAATTTAACATGAAAGGTTGATTTCACTTGAAGTAGTTTAATTGATTTGAGAATTTTAATTTATGTTTTTTGTTTCATTTGATTACACTTAGCAACTAAGTGTTATAAAGAGAGAAAAGAGGATTGCCCTCTTTCATCCCTACCTTAAGTCACTTTCTAAGGCATATTAATTTGATTTAGTTCTCTTTAGTGAATGGCTTATTAAATGATTTAATTAATCCTAAGTTTAGGTTCACTTTAAATAATCCTATTCAAAATGAAAGGCATCTTAAGATTAAATTAATTGATTTACTACATGACATATATTAAATCATTCCTTTCCATCACATGTAACATGCATATGATTTAATCTAAGTGTATCTATACATGCAACATATTTTAGCATACTTAAATGATGAATGTATGTGTATGTTTAGAATTTATATTTTATTTGATTGAATCATTTTAACATATTAATTTAAAACTTTATCCAAATTCTTATACAAAAATGACATAAGAATCAAATTAACTAGGCATGTGTTGTTGTTAAACTAGGGAAGTGAGGTAATCAAATGACCTCCTTGGAGCTAGCTAAAGCCTTGTATTCTCAGGATGTCCAGACTATATACCCATTTGCATTTAAACATATGTAAATTCGCATACATGAACATAGGAAGTAAGCTCCAAATCATATGGATAATTAATTCAACCACTTAGTCAATTATGAATACATATAATTTTAATGTAAAATGAGATTTTCATTCACTAACCACATATACATATACATGTACAAAGATCTAGGCAAGTACATGTTGTTGTTAAACTAGGGAAGTGTTGTAATCAAATGATCTCCTTGGGGCTAACTAAAGCCTTGTATTCTTGGGATGTCTAGACTATAAACTTGGCTTTCTTGGACACACATGGATGTATACATATTTGAGGGAAAGAAAACTATGCAAAGATTGTATATTTTTTTATTGAATCATTTATATGTATGAATTAAAGCTCTATCCAAATTCTAAAGTTGAAATACATAAGAATGAAATCAAATGGGTACGTGACATTGATAAACCAAGGAAGTGAGGTAATCAAGTGACCTTCTTGGGGCTAACTAAAGCCTTGTGTTCCCAAATAGTCCAAACTATATACCCATTACCATTCAATCTTATATAAATCAACACATGAATAGAGGAAAGGGAACTCAACATTCATACACTTAAGCTATAAGCACATGCATTTCTTATGTATTTATAACTAGCATCATAACACATATTATTATTCATTTATAAGCTTTTGAAAAATACATTTGGATTTAATAGTGATAACATGCATATATTAAATTAAATCAACACATGCAAGCTTACATAAAGGAAATCCATTTTATTTTACTTGATTTTGAAAAGATGGATGCATGAATTCAAATGTCATACCAAATTTAACATGATTGGAAAGAGGATCATCATATATAAGCATGTGATTCATTCAACCAAACTAGTTCTTAAGGATAATCAAATCAAATAAGATTATTTAAAGCAAACCAAAGCTTCTTTATTAATTAAGTTTTGGATATTACTTGATTTAAAGAGGACAAGAGAAATCACCACTTGCTATTTTAAACCCATTCCTATATTAGTGATTTGATTTAATTTAAGGAAATGTAATTAAGTTGATTTTATGGGTTAATTAAGTTGAACCCTTAATTAGATGAATTAATTACCTTACCTATGTCACCTTAAAGTAATTAACTAAGTAATTATGAGCCAACATGATATGCATGGAAAATAAACTTGCAATGATCCTAGGAAATAAAAGCCTAATGCAATTGGCTCATGATTAATATTTAATTAGATTAAGGGACTTAATTACTCTATGGTTTTCCCACACATGTGGACTAACCATAATGTCATTAAACTCCTTAAGGTTATTAAACACCTAAAGATCTACCCTATGATTTAATCAATTAAGGTCTGATGTGATTATGATTTTAATTTGATTAAGTGATTTAATTAATTAGTTAAATCTTAATTAATTTCATTTTAAAAAAGGGTGATATGAAGTTAGGGAAAGGGGTCCCAACCCTATTCCTTAGTTCACTTACTGATGAACAATGATTAATAAACTTAATTAACCAATTTGTTACAATTCATGTGATTAATTAATTAAAAACTTAAAGAGTTTAATTAGTCAATTTTTCTAATTAAGTGAGCAATAAATCCCAAGAAAATCATTGAGGTAGAGGTCATCCCATTAAATTAGCCCACAAAATTTTGGATTAATTGCTCAAGTAATTGTAGTAAGCTAATAAATTTTGTAATTAAACTTTAATTACTATTCAAAATTATTAAAATCATTTTAATTAATTCTCAAAATACCTTTAAAATGAGTATTTATTTGTATTTTTTATTTCTATATGATTTTTTATGAAATTTAGGAGTTTCAACCATTAAAAATGATTAATTAAGCCTAATTAAAGCCTAATCCTCTTTGCACAATGTGGCGCATTTTCCATGTGGCACCGCGAGATTGGCTATTTGAAATTTATCTGACTCAGCATCTACGTGGTTGCGGTGGATGTGATTTCTTGTCCACCATCCGATCTATGATCATATGGCTATGATTAATTCCATAGCTTAATAGATTAAATCGATCGATCTAGTGGATCTAATCACCGGCCCATTTTGATCACATGGAATAGATGGTGTAATCTAACATCACGAGTGAGGAGAATGGAGTCCATCCATGATTGCTCACTTGATCTAAGCTTACCTGAGCTCAGATCAACTCCAAAAGGATCCCACACCTTCACGACATCAATCGAGAGATTTAACGGTCAAGATCACATAAGATGCAAGTTTTCTTCAAAATGCTCCAACCCATTTTTTTCCTAAAGATCAGTTTTGGAAGCATACCTCGCTAGAGCTCAAGACTGGCTGCTGAAATGATTGAGGAAGCTTCATCTAGTGGTGATGAAGCCTTATTGAGCAAAAATTGGATCAATTCCTCGATGTTCGCTCAGAAGGCCATAAACTAATGATTTGGAGCACAACTTTGATCGAAATCCCACCTCCAGTGCTTGAGAAGCTTGGGAGATGGTTTGTTCTTGCTCAATAAGGCCTAAAGAAGGTGAGTGCAAAGTTAGTTTGAGTTTGATAAAGAAATAAAGAAGTTAGGTCAAAAATTGGAGTGTCCTATTTTGAGATGGATGGGAATGGCATTTTGTAATTGAGGAATAAACTTGGGAGCTTAGGGAATGGCTTTAGTGGCTCGTCTTGGGTAACTAGGCCTCTGAGGAATGATTTTTGTGTGTGTTTGAGTGGAAATGAGGGGGTGTATATCCCCTTTCATCTTGATCAGATGGTAGGATCGGGTTTGGCTTGTAGTGATCATCGCCATCTCGTGAGTGGGAGGTGGAGGAGGTGAGTTGGCTCGACTTGGTTGGTGGAGGTGCGCCAAGGAGGAATCATGGGTGTGGGGTTTCAAATGCTCCAATGGGGAGGGTGAGGTGATTTCACCTCCCATGGTCATGTCGACCCAACCACCCCTTGGGTTAGGTTGGCAAGTGTCCTAGGTGGACCATTGGGAGAGTACCAGTGGCCAAAGAATAGAAATGACCACTTACATGGGTGATTTATCTCATGTGATGCCCTTCACCCAAGGGTAGAATAATCATTTGTCATTGAATTTGATTTGGGTAGATTTGAATAAAAGCCAAAAGTGGTTAGAATTTCTAATTTCAAGTCAATTGAGTTGATTGTTAGGTTGGCTCAATTTGACCCAATCAAATTGGTCAAGTTAATGGAAAGACTAATTAATTTGGGTAAATAGATAATTTGGCTCATTTGAATTCATTTAAAACCAAATTAAATTGGGTGTTTGTTTGGGTTTAGTTGACCAATTGAAGATGATTGTAGCTTTGGTTTTAATTAATTTGGATTTGGTTTGATTTAGCCAACTTGAACCTTTAGGTCAATTTGGGCTAACTAGATCAATTGGGTTCAATTGGGTCCAATCATGGCTTTGGTCAAGTTCAACAATCAGGTATTGGTTGCAATCAATTTGGTTTATATTTTGAATTTGACCCAATTTGGTCTTTTAGGTCAATTTGGGTCAACTTGGGTCAAGAGAGCCAATTGGGTTTGGTTTGACTCAAAGGTCAAGTCATATTCAAATATTGATTTTGATTTGGTATGAATCATTGGTTTCTGGGATTTGGCTTGCAATTTGGCTAGTGTGGTTCATATGGGTTAAGGGGTTAACTTGGTCAAATGAACAAGTTGACTTGGTTTGACCCAATTTATGATAATTGATCAACCTAGGGTGATCAACAATCACGATGGGAGGTTTTGATGAGGTTGGTTCAATCCAATTTGAGTAAGAAATAGGTCAAATTGGCCACTTTGGGTCAAGTGGACCAATTGGGTTTAGTTCACTTTATTTTGGGTTAAGTTTGGTTTAGTTGAGTTTATATATGGATTTGGGATTGATATATAAATTCAATCAATTGGTTGGGTTCAAATGGGTTTTGGTTCATTTGAATATTTCAAGTCAATAGGGTTAAGTTGGATTTGACTTGGGTTGATTTTGGTTTGGCTTGATGATTGTAGATTTTATTTTTATTTGTGAATATGATTGAAGGTATGATTGATTCATGAGAAAATCAATTGAATTTGGCTTTTGGAATTAAGTAATTTGGCTAAGTCCATGGAGTTGGGTCATGTATTTAGTTTGGATTTGATTTGATTTAGTTTTGATGATTTAAATGTATATTTCATTTAAATTTGTGAAGATGATTGAAAATATGATTGATTTGTGAGGAAATCAATTGAGTTTGACATGATTTGGATTATTATTTGGCGAAGTCCATGGGATAGGTCATATGGCTTAAGAAGGGTTTTGATTTAGTTTGATTTAGTTTTGATCATTTCAATGTAGATTTGATTTATATTTAGAAGATGATTGAAGATATAAATTTATTATGATAAAATCAATTGATTTTGGATTTATTTGGATTAAGATTTGGCTAAGCCCATGGGATATGTCATATGGCTTAGGAAGGGTTTCAAGTTTGAATTTGATCATGGGCTTCAATCATTTGGTTTTGGAATTTGATTTAGATTTGGATTTTATGTTTGAATTGAACTTGAGGTTTGGTTTGAGAAGGTGAACATGGATTGGATTTGGGTTGTAGGGGTGGATTATCCTAATCCTAAGGCATAACCTAATCCTATAGTTAACCCTTCTAAGTCTTTAGGCTTAGGTTAAGTGTTTACTTAATTGTTAGAAGTGTCTTATGAAGAGAAGTCTGAAGACTCTAAGTCTAAGATGGGATGATTAAATCTGCACTCCAAAAGTGTGGTCAACAGGCCTTAGGCTCTATAGTATTACCCTTGGAGATAGATGAATGAAAGATCGAAGCCAAGTTTTACATTATATACTTGGATACATCTTTCAATGCTTTGCTTGGGAGACATGAGAACAACATAGTTTCATTCCTTCTACATGTATGAAGTTTGTGAGAGGTGGGATCATCTACTGTGTTAAAAGAGATCTTAAGTCATTTACAGTTCACGAGGTCGATATATGAGGGATGCTTACTACCTCCTCAAAATGCAAGTCTATTCTCGGGCCAAAGTTTAAAATAAAAGAAAAAAGAAAATGATAAAGAAAGAGAAAAGAAAAAAGAAGAAAAGAGAAAATGAAAAAGAAAATAAAAGGGACTTGGAGGAGGAAGTGGAGCGACATTAGATTCCACCCATAGTTTATTACACCATTCAACACATGGGTAGATGACGACCTCCACCAAGCAGAGGAAGAGGCCAATTTAGAGGTGGGGTGGAAAATCTCCTTATTGGCCACCCAATAAAAGGTATGCCTACTAAGAGTACACTTATCCATATAGACTTAGAATCTAGTTCATAAGGTGAGTCTTATATAGCACACACACCACCTCTTCAAAAGTAGATTCCCTTGGAGACACTTGAGCGATAGATGAAGACCGGGCTCCAAAGCAAACTAAAAATGTATCCAAGTCTATATGTCAATCAGTTAGGCATCAGTTGGGAACTTTAGCTTTGACCCCACTTTCCTCTTAAAAAGATGAGGGCTTGGTAGTTAAGGAAGCTCCTATGTCACAAGTGTGAAGACTTAGAGGTTCTTTTTGGGAGCATCATCCTCAAGTCAGGAAGTTGATATAGAACTTAAGGATGATTCATATAAAGATTTAATAGAATTACCTTTTGATTGGTACTTTTTTTGTGTTCATAATTTAGCAAAGAAAGGGTTAATCCCACATACTTGGTCAAAGAATAGGTCAGACTACTTCGAAAGAATATGGAAGAACAAATACAAAAGCTCTCAATCAAGATCGGGACTAGGATTGACAAAGGTCAGTCGATGATGATATCATGCTTAGTCATTACCAATTATTTGGAATCTAATAGTTCTTTTCAAATCACATTAACTCATGTGAGGTGCTATGCTTAGAAACTTTAGATGATCCAAATGATTTTGAAGTCTAAGATGCACTGCTAGAGTTTGAAGAAGAGATCAATTCAACCATCGATGAGCTCAAGGAAATCAACTTAGGAACTAAAGAAGATCCATGCCCGACATACATCAGTTCTTTATTGAATGAAATTGAAACCAATGACTTAGTTAGGCTATTGACTAAGTTTAAAGACTTCTTTGGATGGTGTTATGAAGAGATGCCTAGATTTTTGATGTAGTCCATAAACTAGCAATAGAGCCTACGCTAACCCTATCATGCAAGCTCCTAGATGCATGGATTAGACATAGAATAATAGGACATTTATGAAGTCAAGAAATTGATGATGAGCTTCATCCGGAAGAAAAATACCCTACGGTTAGGTTATCCATTTAAGAAAAATAATGGCCAAATTCACATATGCATCAATTTTAGGGACTTAAAGAAGGCATGTACAAAAGATGAATTTCCACTACCAATCCCCAAGCTGATGGTGGACATTGCCTCATCTCATGTAGTCTTCTCTTTCATGGATGGCTCATTTGGATATAACCAAATAAAGATGGCCCTGAAGATGAATGAAACACTGCTTTTAGAACCCCAATCAGAATCTATTGTAATAATGTCATGCCTTCCAACCTTAAAAATGCTGGTGCTACATACCAGTGAACTATGACTTGAATCTTTGATGACCTTATTCATCATCAAGTTGAGTGCTATGTCAATGATCTCATGGTCAAAAGTAGAAAAAAGGAAGACCATCTCTTTGACTTGAGTGTAGTTTTCGAATAGTTAAGATAATTTAACCTAAAGTGTGCATTTAAAGTAATTTTAGGGAAATTCTTTGGGTTGTCGACATAGGAATCAATCTGAGAAGATCATATTAGAAATGCCACCCAAAAGTTTAACTCAACTCAAATCATTCTAAGGGTGGTTTTCATATCTAAAATGCTTTATATTCAACCTATCAGGAAAATGAAAACCATTCTCAATACTTGTCAAAAAGGATGCCAAGATCAAGTGGGATGACAAGTGTGAGCATGCTCAAGACATCATTACCTAATGACACTCTTTCTAGCATTTAGGTAAGCATCTTTTTATACTATGTGTTAGATGACTCCCTTGGTGCTTTATTGGCCCAAGCCAACAATGAAGGGAAGAAAAATGCACTCTACTACCTCACCACATCTAATCCCTCAGGCTAATAATCCATCATTGAGAAGCATTGCCTAGCTTTAATCTTTGCATCCCAAAAGCTACAACACTACATGCTTCCTCATAAAGTAAACTTAATCTCTAGGATCAATCCACTATAGTATCTCATGACACGACCGAAGCTATCCACTACAGTATCTCATTACCTTCATACCCCTCCACATGGTGAAAGGACAAGTACTAGCAGATTTCCTAACAGCACACCCACTTCTTGAATTCTCTCTAGTGATGGTCTCCGATGCAAATCATGAACTTAGGGATACTAGCATTCATTGCTAGGAGATGTAATTTGATGGTGCAGCTTCCTCTCAAAGAGAGACGAATCATAATTACATTTCTAGGATAAAAAGGGTAGAATAGTTCTCTGACCATGATGTGATGAGATTCTCATATTATCTGTCCAATCCTTGCATCAATAATGAAGCCAAATATGAGGCTCTGATTGTCGGTCTAAAGTTAGCCGTTACTCTAAGGATCAAGAACATCAACATCTTCAAGGATTCTTAGCTTATTATCAACCAAATCATTGGATCCATAAGGTTATAAAGTGCAAGCTCCATCACTACCATAAGTACACCATGGAGTTGTTGGCCAAAATCCTAGAGGTTCCAATTTATAAGATTCCTGAGGAGAGAACATCATAGCATATGCTTTAACCAAGCTTGCCAAGGAGTTGGCATGTCCAGAGGATGAGTCCATATCAATAAAGGTCCAAAATAGACAAGTTTTATCCCTTATTGATATTAAACACATCAGAAAGTACTCTTTTGAATGGGAGGTTGCCATTATCGAGAAGGATGAGGAGTTAGATTGGAGGCAACCATTCATGGATTACCTAAATAAATGAAAACTACCTCAAGAGAAGTCCCAAGCCCATCAGATGAAGTAGAGAGCACTTTCCTATGCTCTTGTGGATGGTGCCTTGTACAGGCAGTTTTTCGATCATATGTGGTTATGTTGTTTAGACAAGCTAAGATCGTGACCGAGGTACACTCAGGATTATGTGGAGCCAACCAATCTGGTCTGAAGATGATAGCCAAGATCAAGAGACAAGGATACTACTAGCCATCGATGATCAAAGATTATATGTATACAGCTAGGCGAGGCCACCAATGTCAAACACACAATGTGGTCCCACACTAACCACCCAATATTCTACATCCTACATTGACCTCATTGCCATTCTAGTGCTGGGTACCGACATAGTAGGTCTGATTGATTCTCCTTCTTCCAAGGGTCATCATTTCATCTTAGCTGCTATTAACTACTTTTCCAAATGGATGAAGGTGATTCTACTCAGAGAGGTCACAACCTTTAATATGCTCTAGTTTTTTAAGATCCATAATAGGTTCGAGTCTGATGAATTATTGATAATGGTATTGCATTCAAGAGCATCAAAATCAATCTGCCAAGGAGAAGATACTACCATTCTCCAGCAATAATGGTATGAGAAGTTACTTTAAAAGTTTTGTGGGCCTCATAAGAACTCCAAATTTACTCTTTCTTCTTAAAGTTATTTCACCATAGAAGTCAACACCATCAGGATAGCTGTGTAAGATCACAAAGTCTAATGCCAAGTTACAAGAGAAAAAGGTTTAGAGAGTTTCAAGTATGCTAAAATTTCAAGGACGGCTAAATTATTCAAGCTAACAAGTTTGCCTGGGAGAGCTTTGCCATGCTTATAGAATAAGCAAGATCCTTATTAATCAGAGAGTGCCCTTCCAATCAATGCTCTACTTAAAGAAATATTATAAATCATGTTTAAAATAATTATCATCAATGAAAATTCCATTTTGAATTCAATCTCTTCCATGTTGAAAGTAATCTTGTTTTGAAGTGCCAATATGTTTAGGGTAGGTGTAAAGATCCCAGTGGCCCCATCATCCTTCATTATCAAAACATAAACTACACAAAATATATAAAACAAACACATATATGTTGTTTGGGCTACTGAGTTGAGATAACACACACTAACTCATGCTAGGTCAGTCGTGCTACTCAAGTGTGTCACCTAATGGTCTTCTTGCTTTGGAGGATGTAAGTCTGCTATGCTTTTTTTTACATAGCCACCCATCATGAGTGCCTTGTTAGTTTGGTAAGACTTACTATGTGGCTAGTAAGCTACCTCATGTTGGCTTCATTTAACAGAATGTGAGTCCGCTATGCTTTCTTCTTGGGTTAACCTTCATGCACTAACTGATTGAGTATATTTGACATTTACGATAAGTCCCGTAGCTACTCCTTCCCTCATGGCCACTTCAAGTCTAGGTCTAGTCCTTCTTCGAGGCTCCCTGCTTAGTAGTCGCTCTAGGTTAGATAACATCTGTCCTAGTGAGGATAGACTATCCCGATGATCAATTCTGCTTGGAAAGTTGTAAGCCTACATACTTTCTTTGTAGGTTGATCATTGCACACTGACGAGCACCTTAGGTTTGTTGGTTCTCACTATGCTGATGGATACACCACTCATGCTGACAGATACACCTTAGGTTGGTTAGTTCTCGCACCTTAGGATACACCACTCATGGCAGTTGTAAGTATGCTATGCTTTCTTCTTGAGTTGGCCATCATACACCTATAGGCTTTCTTTTATAGGGCTTAGGATAATGCCCCTAGCAGCACCTCCCCTATGGGCACTATATTTGGATCACATCATTTTTAACCCCATTTAGACATTACCCAGGTTACTATCGGATTGGACAATTCTCCTTTCCTAGTAACCACCCATATGGTGTCTGGATGTGATTCTCCCTTGGTCTAGAAATCTGAGATAGGTCAATGACATACCTTTCGCAGGTGGTCCCTTACACACCAATAGGGTCCACACAAACATATAAACAAAATATATATTCACTTGTGGATTAGGAGGACACCCCTAATGGTACCATTTCCCAAGACGATATCCTAAATTTTGGGCAGTGTCAGTAAAACTCCCTAAAGGAATTGCTTGACTACTCTAAAGTTGATATAAGTCCTAGTGGAATTCACTCAGTAGTCTCCCCTAAGATGAGTTCGATTTTTTATGCTAGAAATAGGTCACCCCAACTATTGTTCCCTACTTTTGAAGATGTAAGTCTGCTTTGTCTTCTTTCTAGCATAACCGTTGCACAACTAAAGGAAACCCCTTAGGTTGGCTAGCTCTACCCCACGACCAGTAGATTATCTCTTTGGATTTGTAGATAGGATAAGTCATATAGCCCCTTCTCATCCATTTGACATGGTCCATAAATTCAATCTTTCAAATTTGACCAAGCTCACATCCCTAGTGGATATGCCCTCAATTCAAAATCAAACTAAACCAAACAAACCATATCAAATCACATGAAATTGATATAAAATTAATCTTGACTACTTTTGAGTTGACATAAGTCCCCAGTAGCATTCACTCAGTAGTCGCCTAGGTCAGGTTTGATTTATTTTGCAACCAACAAGTCACCCCAGCGATTGTTCCTCTCTTTGGAAGATGTAAGTCTACTATGCCTTCTTTCTTGTACAACCATTGCACACCAAAAGGCATCCCCTTAGGTTGGCTAGTTCTACCCCACAGCTAGTAGACTATTCTTTTGGATTTGTAAACCTAAGGTAGGTTAAGGCTAATATAGCCCCTTCTTAGTGGGTCCATCGCACACTGACAAGGTCCATACATTAACTCATATTAAATTAAACCCATTCTAATTTTCCTAAGTGGAGTTAAATCACACCCATCCCCTGGAGCCCTAAATCATATATAACAAGTTAAGCAAACAAATCAAATTCAAAAAACCAACCTCCCCAATGGAGCCAAATTAAAACAACTCCTCCCATAGATTCTAAATCAAAGAAATCCAACCAAACTCTTATCCCCAACATATACATCCCCAAACAAATCTATGAAATCAAACTCAAATCCTTATCCCTAGCGGATTGCCCGAACCTGCTTCTCTAGTGGAAGGTTCATATTCCCAATCCCTAACAGACTCGAGCCTATATATCTAGCAGATATGCCTCCACATCAGTTAAAACAAAAAAAATTAATGTCAATTCGATCTTAATCCCTGATGGATTACATATTCTTATCCACAGTGGATTTTCTTTCCATAAATCGTATAATCAAATCAAATTCATACCTTATTCCTAGCAGATTTTCATCTTCTATGCCCTAGACATAGACCCCTCACATGTCATGTCCAATGCATGTGTGATCCCTAGCGATCTCCTCCATCTTTGACATGGAATTCTCATCAAATCTTATTTCTTCTCTTATGCACACCTTTAATACTTCAACCAAAAGCCTGTATTCATTCAAATTACATCATCTTAACATTGTAATCAACATTTTATGATTTGTGATGGTGCAAGCTCAAACTAACTATACAATATCATGCTAAACATATTATAGTGTGAATTAACACACTATATTATATTATAATATATGATGTTATATTACAATTTGCTATAATATAATATATTGTCTAACATTACACCTCATTAGAATCACTTAAAAGGAACAAATAACAAAATTTTCTCAAAATATGAATAAGCTTTAGATGTAAAATTGTTATTTTTCTATTAGAAATGGTACAAAATAGTATTTTTGTGTTTCTTCTTGGTGTGAATTCTTCCATCTCAACCTTCAAATTAACATTTTTGTGATTTTGACCCAATGTATTATAACAAAAAGTAAAACATACTAAATTGTACAATAACATTTAGTAACACACGACCACATATATATATATATATATATATGTGAAGTTATATTATATGTACATTATATTTTAATATGCTTTCATATAATATATTATCTACATTACATCTTAAAATGAATCACATTAAGCAAAACTTATAAAATTTGGTTGAAAAATGAACATTTATTTTCGATGCAAAATTCCATTCTTTTGATTAAATGACACCGTAGCACACTCCCAATGATGTTCCCTAAAGCTTTCATTAAATTTGGCCAAATATCATCTGAGCCTATAAATCAATATTTTTTATGAATTATACCAATACAAACTCTGCTATCTCATACTATAACAAACTAAAATATGTTAAACAACAAGTTAATACAGATAGTATGTTATAATGCATGATGCTACACTATGTTATGGCATCTTATATTATAATACACTATAACATATCATATTATATATTTGCATATCACATCATAAGGGATTACTTAAGATAAAAAAATCATAAAATTAGTCTAAAAAAAACTATTTATTTTAGTCATATCACTTACATATTTTAAATTGAAATAATATATTATGATGCCATGCTCTACCTATTATGAATTTGGCCAAAATTCCACCATTTTAAAGTCTAAATCAACATTTTTATAAATAATGCTAGTGTAGGCTCCGCATGATTGTAAAAAATACTAAAAGAATTAAAATGTGCGAACAATATATTATGATATATGATGATATACTATACTACAACATATAATATTTATTTTGAACATAAAATCTTACTTTTGACTACAAGTGGCATCACACCTTTGGTACTACAACCTAATTCCCACTTCAAATTTAACAAATTTCATCATCTTATTAAATCAATATTTTTATGATTTATATTAATATAGACTATATGGCATACCATAATATACTAAACATTTCAAAACATCTTATAACATAAAAAAAAGCACATCACTAGATGCTCAAATATATGATGCTACATTATACTATAACATATGGTATTATAATATGTTTTAGGGTTAGGGTTTTGGGTATTCAAATTTCTAATTGTCAAGGGAATGTCCTTTGATGACATTTTCTTTAGCTACCATAACTATGTTAGGATTTGGTAATTCTTAACTCTACTCCTAATGACATATTTATTCAAGGTTTTGGGTTAGTTTAGGGATCAAGTTTTAGGGTTAGTTTAGGGTTTAGGGTTTTTAGGGTTTATGGTTGTTTTAGGTTTGTTTAGGTTTAGGGTTTATGGTTTAGGGTTATGGTTTAGGGTTTATTTTTAGGTTTAGGTTTTGGGTTTTAGGTTTTAGGTTTAGGGTTTAGGATTTAGGATTTAGGATTTAGGTTTTAAGTTTAGGGTTTATGTTTTAGTTTAGGTTTTACATTTTTTTAACAAAGAATAAATTCATATTTAACATTTCTTCTTTTTGATTTCATCAACCAAGTAGCTCCCCAATTTTTCTAAAACACAAGAGATATCATAGATAAAAAAATAAGCACCCATAGAAAAATCAAAACCCTAGATAAGGAAAACCATCCACATTGTATATGCATATTAGGTCTGTTCTTCGCTTAGTTCTATCAAAACCACCACGCCACTCGAGTGGGATCCCATCATATCTCTCCTCCTCCGCCACCACCATGGATGTAACCTCACCTCCATAAACCACCACTTCTCAACCACCACCTCCATATCCACAAGACCTCCATCCCCACCAACATTGATAACCACCTCACCATCGCCTCCACATATAGCCAGTTGATTGATGATTTTCGCCAAGGTTATGCCCATTCTTAGATTTTGTGGGTTTAGGTTTAGATTAGGTTTAAGGTTAGGTTTAGGGTTGTGGGTTAGGGTTTGTGTTTAGTGTTTAGGATTTAGTGTTGATGGTTTTTAGGGTCTATGGTTTAGGGTTTAGTAGGGTTGGGTTTAGGGTTTGGGTTTAGGGTTTGGGTTTAGGGTTTAGGGTTTAAGTTTGGGTTTAGGTTGCAGCTTGGGGTCATTAGGGTTTGGGGTTTAGGTTTTTTAGGGTTTTTTTTATTTTTAAATTAACTAAATCAGGTTTATTTAGTTTATTTTTTATTTATTTGAGTTTATTTTATTTTTATTTTATTTTATTTATTTTTTTATATTTAGTTTATTTATTTTACATTTATTTTAGTTTAGTCTTTTATTTAAGTTTATTTTTAAGTTTAGGTTTATTTTTTTTGAGTTTATTTTACTTTTTTTATAGGTTTTATTTTATTTTATTTTACATTTATGTTTAGGTTTTTATTTTAGGTTTATTTTTAGTTTTATTTTTTAGTTTAGGTTTAGGTTTATTTTTAGTTTATTTTATTCTATTTAGTTTAGGTTTAGGTTTAGGTTTAGTTTATTTTAGGTTTAGGTTTAGGTTTTGTTTATTTTTGTTTAGGTTTAGGTTTATTTTATTTTGTTTATTTTATTTTATTTTAGGTTTTTTTTTTGGTTTTAGGGTTTAGGTTTTATTTTTTTATTTTAGTTTTATTTATTTAGTTTTATTTTATTTTAGGTTTATATTATTTTATTTTAGGTTTAGTTTTTTTAATTTAGGTTTTTTTTTTTTATTTTAGTTTAAGTTTTTTATTTTATATTTTTAGTTTTTTTTTTTTATTTTAATTTTTTTTTTTAGGTTTAGGTTTAGGTTTTAGTTTTAGTTTTTAATTTATTTTATTATTATTTTTTGCTTTAAGTTTCTTTATTTATTTTATTTTATTTTATTTAGTTTAGGTTTAGGTATTTAGCTTTTAAAGGTTTAGGGTTTAGGGTTAGTTTGTGGTTGGGGGTTTAGGGTTTAGGTTTTAGTTTAGGGCTTAAGTTTTAGTTTAAGGTTTAAGGTCTTTTTTAACAAATAAATTGATTCAACATTTCATCTTTTCAATTTCATCTAACAAGTAGCACACCAAGTTTTCTAAGACACAAGCAATGATAGAGTTCAAAAATGAGCACCCATATAGCAAATCAAAATTTCTAAATAAGTAGATCGTCTCTACTATAAGAAACATTCATAAGTAGATTGGATTGACCATTCTAATTTCTCAATTTCTATCAACCACCCCAACCTCTAGTGGGGATTTGCCATCATATCCTCGATCTCTTCCTCTGCCATGCTTGCCATGGTATAACCTCGCTCCTCCTCGCCTCCATAACCACCACGCTCACCACCACCTTCATCCACCACACACTAGATCCCCACCACCACATAACTATCGCCTCATCCTCCACCAGATATGATTGAGCCTAGTTGATGATGATGTTCCCGCCATCAAGGTTCTACACATTCTTATGTTAGTGTTAAGGGATTAGGGTTAGTTTAGGGTTTAAGATTTATGGTTGTAGGTTAGGGGTTTAGGTTTTAGGTTTAGGGTTTAGGTTTTTTAGTTTAGGGTTTAGGTTTGGGTTTAGGGTTTTAGTTTAGGGTTTGGGTTTAGGTTTTTTAAATTAAGTAAACGGTAGTTTAGGTTAATTTAGTTTAATTTTTATTTATTTGAGTTTATTTTTTTATTTTTTATTAGGTTTATTTTTTATTTTATTTTTTTAGTTAATTTATTTTAGGTTTATTTATATTAGTTTAGGTTTTCATTTTAGTTTATTTTTAGGTTTAGGTTTAGGTTTATGTTTATCTTAATTTTATTTTATTTTATTTTAGGTTTAGGTTTTATTTTATTTTAGGTTTAGGTTTAGGTTTTATTTTATTATTTTAGGTTTAGGTTTTATTTTAATTTTTTTATTTAGTTTTAATTTAGTTTATTTAGGTTTAGGTTTTATATATTTTAGTTTAGGTTTAGGTTTATTTTATTTTTAATTTAGGTTTAGGGTTTAGGTTTTATTTTTAATTTATTTATGTTCTATTTATAGGTTTATTTTTTTTTAGGTTTAGTTTTATTTTATTTTATTTTATTTATTTTATTTTATTTTAGGTTTAGTTTTATTTTATATTTTTTATTTTAGTTTTATTTTTATTTATTTTATTTTATTCTTTCTTTAGGTTTAGGTTTAAGTTTAAGTTTAGGTTTAGGTTTATGTTTATTTTATTTTTATATTATATATTTTTTTTTTATTTTATTTTTATTTTTTTTATTTATTTTATTTTTAGGTTTTATTTAGTTTAGGTTTGGGTTTTATTTGAGGTTTAGGGTTTAGTTGAGTTTAGAGTTTTAGGGTTTAGGGTTTAGGGTTTGTTTTTTAGGTTTAGGTTTAAGGTTTTAGGGTTTAGGGTTTAGGGTTTAGGGTTTTTAGGGTTTAGAGTTTAGGATTTTTTCCTTAGGTTTTAAGTCTAGTGTTTAGGTTTAGTTTAGGGTTTAAGGGTTTTTTTAACAGAGAATAAATTAAGATTCAACATTTCTTCTTTTCGATTTCATCAACCAAGTAACACACCAACTTTTTTAAGACACAAGCGACGACATAAATAAAAAATGAGCACGCAAAGAGCAAATAAAAAACCCTAGATAACTAGAACCATCTCTACTATAAAGATATAGTTCAATAAGTAGTAGATCGAATTGTGTGTTCTCCAGTTTCTCCGCTCATAACCACCCTCCTCGAGTACGGGATCCACCATCATATCCCGATTTCTCCATCGCCACCACCACGATCCAGTTCCTACCACCTCCATAACCACCACCTTCTAACCACCACCTCCATATCCACAAGCACCTCTAGATCCCCACCACCCGATAACTCCACCTTCACCACCTCCACCGAGATCTAGTTTGAGCTGATGTGATGTTCCTATCAAGGTTTTGCCCATTCTTAGGGTTTAAGTTTAGGTTTAAATTTATTAGAATTTAGGGTTTAGGTTCATTTCTTAATTTATTTAGTTACTTTAGGTTTAGGTTTAGGGTTTGGGGTTTAGGGTTAGGGTTTGGGGGTGGGTTTTGGGTTTATGGTTTTAGGTTGGGGTTTGGGGTTTTAGGGTTTACTTGGGTTTAGGAGTTTAGGTTTAGGTTGGGGTTTTAGGGTTTAGGGTTTTATGCTTTTTAGGGTTTAGGATTTAGGTTTGTGGGTTTAGGTTTAGGGTTTGGGAATTTGTGGAGGTGTTTAGGGTTTAGGTTTAGTTTAGTGTTTAGAGTTTTGGTTTTGTTAAATTAAGTAAACTAAGTTTAGTTGTTTAATATTTAGTTTATTTTATTTATTTTTTTTATTTTATTTTATTTAAGTTTATTTTATTTTTTATTATTTTTATTTATTTTAGTTTTATTTATATTTTATTTATTTTATTTTTTTTTTATTATTTATTTTTTTTATTTTTATTTATAGTTTTTTTTAGGTTTTATTTTTTTTTAGGTTTTATTTTATTTTATTTTAGGTTGAGGTTAGAATTTTATTTTAGGTTTATTTTTATAGGTTTAGGTTTATTTTTTTTATTTAGTTTATTTTTTAGGTTTAGTTTATTTTAGTTTAGGTTTTATTTTAGTTAGTTTTAGTTTTTAGTTTATTTTATTTTATTTATTTAGGTTTTTTTATTTAGGGTTTAGGTTTTATTTTATTTATTTTAGGTTTATTTATAGGTTTATTTTTAAGTTTATTTAGTTTTATTTTTTAGGTTTATTTTATTTTATTTTACATTTAGTTATTTTAAAAGTTTTTTATTCTTAGGTTTATTTTATTTTAAGTTTAGTTTAGTTTCTATTTATTTTATTTTTAATTTTATTTTTATTTTTAGGTTTAAGTTTAGGTTTAAGGTATTATTTTATTTTATTTATTTTATATTTTAAGTTTATTTTATTTATTTATTTTGTTTAGTTTAGTTTATTTTATTTTAGTGTTTGGATAGGTTTAGGGTAGGGTTTAGGATTTTAGGATTTAGGGTTTAGTGTTTGGTTAGATTAGTTTAGGCTTTAGAGTTTAGGTTTTAGGGTAGATTTGGGTTAGTGGGTTTTATTTTATTTTTAAGAGTGGTATTAGGTTTAGGTATTTTAAGCTTTAGGGTAGGGCCCAGTTTAGGGTTTTAAGGGTTTAGGTTAGGGTTTTAGGTTTTGGGTTGTGATTAAGGTTTAGGTTTTTTAAAAATACAAACCAAGGTAGATTTAGTCCATTTAATTTATTTTATTTATAGGTTATTTATTATTTTTTATTTAGATTTATTTATTTATATTTATTTTAGTTTTTTTAGTTTATTTATTTTATTTTTAGGTTTAGGTTTAGAGCATAGGAGAGAAAGTTTTAGGTTTAGGGTTTTTTGTGAGTTTAGGTTAGGGTTGGGTCAGGGTAGGTAGGGTGGGTTTGGGGTTTGTGGTTTTAGGTTTTTAGATTAGTTTAGTTTTGGGTTTAGGTTGGGTTAGGTTTGGCTGGGTTTAGGGTTTTTTAGGGTTTAAGTTTAGGTTCATTTAGTGTTTAGTTTTAGGGTTTTGGGTTTAGGTTTTGGGTTTTAGGGTTATAGTTTAGGATTTTGGGTTTTTTAGGGTTTTTTTATTTTTTTTATTTTTTTTTTGGGTTTAGGGTTTAGGTTTGGATTTTTTGTAGGTTGTGTTTTGGTTTTTTTTTTAACAGGAAAAAATCGATTCAACATTTCTTCTTTCTTCACCAAGTTTTCTAAGCAGTGAAATAGATAAAAATGAGTTTGATAGAGAAATCAAAACCCTAGATAACTAGAACTCCTACTCTAAAGACACATAAGTCGATTATTCTTCAGTTTCTCCCATTCCATTAGAACCACCTCAACCTCTAGTGGGATCCACCATCATGTGGCTCTCCTCTTGCCACCAGGCTTTAACCTCCATCACTCCTCTCTCCATAACCACCATTGCAACCTCCATATCCACCTGCCTCCAAATCCCCACCACCATCGATAACTACCACCGCTTTTCCACCTCCCTTCAGACAAGTTTTGGTTGATGTTCATGACATCAAGGTTCTATGTCGCCATCAAGGTTCTACCCATTCTTTAGGTTTAGGTTTATAAGGTTTTAGGTTTAGGTTTATTTTTCATATATTTAGTTACTTTAGGTTTAGTTTAGGTTTCAGATTTTTTTAGGGGTTAGGTTTTGGGTTTTGGTAAGGTGGTTTGGGTTAGGGTTTTGGATTTAGGTTTTAGGGTTTAGGTTTAGGGTTTAGGTTTATGGTTTATAGGTTTAGGTTTAGGGTTTAGGGGGGTTTAGTGTTGCAGGATGGGTTGGTAGGGTCAGTTAAGTGGTTTTTTAGGGTTTAGGGTTTAGGGTTTAGGATTAGGTTAAATTAAGCAAATGGTTTTAAGTTTAGTTTTTATTTTAATTTATTTTATTTTATTTATTTTATTTTTATTTAGTTTATTTTATTATTATTTATTTATTTTTTTTATATATTTTATTTTATTTTTTTTAGTTTATATTTTAGTGAGTTTATTTTTATTTTATTTTAGGTTTAGGTTTTATTTTTATTTTGTGGTAGGTTTATTTTATTTTTTTAGGTTTTTATTTTATTTATTTTATTTTTTTTTTTTTTTTTTAGGTTTTATGGTTAGGGGTTTTAGGAGGGTTTGTTTTAGGTTTGGGTAGGTTTAGGTCATAGATTTAGGGTTTAGTGTTAGTTAGGTAGGGTTTAGGTTTAGGGTTTAGGATTTTTTTAGGGTAGGGTTTAGTTTGGGGTCAGTTTTGTGGGTATTGGTTTTTTTATTTTTTTTTTATTATATTTTAAATTAAGTAAATTGGTAGGTTTTAAGTTTAGTTTATTTATTTTATTTATTTTATATTTATTTTATATTTAGGTTTATTTTATTTTATTTATTTAGTTTATTTATTTTTTATTTATTTTAGTTTATTTTTAGAGGTTTAGGTTTATTTTATTTTTTTTTTTTTTTTTTTTTTTATTTAGGTTTAGTTTTTTTTTCTATTTTTTTAAATTTAGGTTTAGGTTTTATTTTATTTTTTTATGTTTAGGTTTAGGTTTTATGTAAGGTTTATTTTAAGTTTTTTATTTTTTTAGATTGGTTTATTTTTTTGTTTCTTATTTAGTTGGTTTAGTTTATTTTTAGGTTTATTTATTTTAGTTTAGGCTTATTTATTTTATTTTGTTTATTTTAAGTTTAGATTTTTTTTTTTGGTTTATTTTATTTTAGTTTTATTTTTAGTTTATTTAGTTTTATTTATTTATTTTATTTTTTTAATTTTATTTAGGTTTTATTTTTTTTGGTTTATTTTATTTTTTTTAGTTTAGTTTAGTTTTATTTATTTTATTTTAGTTTTGTTTTTTTTTTACTTTATTTTTTTAGTTGGTTTAGTTTTTTTAGTTTTATTTTATTTTATTTTATATTTTATTTAGGTTTAGGTTTATTTATTTTTTATTTTAAGTTTATTTAGTTTAGGTTTAGGTTTTAGTTTTTTAGGGTTTTAGGTTTGGGTTTGTTTAGTGTTTAGGGTCAGGGTTTGGGTTTAGGGTTTGTAGTTAGGTTTTGGGTTTAGGTTTAGGGTTTAGGTTTGGTTTTAGGGTTTAGGGTTTAGGGTTTAGGTTTAGGGTTTAGGGTTTTTTTATGGAAAGGGAAATTTTATTGCCACAAAGAAAAGGTAAAAGTCCTTAGATGGGGAAAATCTCTAAGCTAATGCTCAAAGAGCTACAAAAAGTCCTAATGAGATAAGGCCCCTAACTAACACAATAGTTAAGGAAAGCAAGCAAAGGAAAATAAAAATAATAACCCACAAAAGAAAGTCCATGTACAAAGAAACTTCCTCGCCTTTTGAAACCAAAGACGATCCACCATCAATAGTCCCCAACCTAAAAAGAGATTAACATACTTTTAAAGGGATGAGTACAAATAATCAAATAATTAATCAAGCATAAAAAAGTAAGAGAGATAAAAGGAATAAGATAAAGAAAAGGGTCAAGTTACAATCATCTCAAGGAGCAACACTATATGAAACCATCCAGACTTCAAGTGATGGGTTACAATTACATATAGCGCTACCAGCCAAAAGATGAAAGAGTGGGAAACATAAAGGCCATCATTGCCAGCATACCTCTTGTAGCATCTTATTTAAGGATGATCATCACACTAACCTGCATAAAACTTCAAACAACAAATATAACCTCAAACACCCAACACTTAGAGATATTAAGTTCAATTTAATAGATAAGGAGTTAAACCATCGATAGCACCAGACCAAAGGGAGCACCACCAAACCCACCAAGAATGGCTAACAAACTCACTAGGAATAAACATTAGAATATGAGAAAAGCACTAAATAGAGACAATACAAAGGCAAACACAAAGGTGGTAGGATCCACCATTAAAAGGAAATTCAAAGAGCCCAAAGCAATAATACCCAATCTAACAGTAAGACTAATAGCAAGAGGGTTAGGTAGCAAGGCAACCATCAAAATAGGAAAGGGGAGAGGTTTAGACGCATCCCAGAACAAAAAAATCCCAGCAGGAAGAAACCATAAGAAAAGAATGATAGAAAGATAAGCAGCCGATTCCCAGCATAGTCTCCAAAGGAGAAGGAAAATTATACCAAAATTAATACTCCTTTAATGAACACCGCAAACCAGAACAACCAATCCAAGAAACTGGCAAGGAAGACCACCCTGCAAGCCACCATAACTGCCAAGGTTCCAAGTCATCAAACCGAACAATCAAGAAAAAGCCAACAAGTCATCATCCACAAACATTGAAAATATCCTGGGATAGAAATAACACCAATCCCAATCCAAGGAATGGAGAATGTAAAGATAGAGACAATGGCAAATGAAAGAAAATGCCCATTAGGACCAAATACAATCCAACAAATAGAAACAACAAAACAAAAACCCAACGTAACCATCACCCAAGGCCAAAAATAGCCCACCAGTAGTCTTCACCCTGCCCGTTCAAAACAAAAACCAAAAACCAAAACCTCAGAAATATAGGGGGAGGACAAACCCATATTCAAAAGATATAACAATCCAGTTACATCCATCCTCAAACTCATCTAGAACCAAAATAAAGTAAGGGTAAAGAGCCGTAAAAAAATTGTTCTCCGAGCAACAACAAAACATCAAATAGCCCTCAAGGGAACCCAACCCCTCTTAGCAGTAAATCAATAACAACATAAACACTACTGCTAAAAAGCCACAATCCGATTATCAAACCCCAACCAAAAAAAATCCCAAAAAACATAACAAAAACACAAAAGGACAAGAGTAGGTGAGAAGGGTGAAACTTATGAGAGAATGGATAACCAAAAGCACCAGGAATAACCACCCTAATCAAAATAACTAGGGGTCATCCAACCAAACAACCATTCTAGAAAAACTTCAAAAAATGACCACCAAAAAGAGAGCTATAAACCAAAGGTAACAAGTCCAAAGTGAGCAACACCTAAGAAGGGAAAAAACCCACATATAGATAACAAAGAACCAACCAACCAAAAAAGTCCAAACAAACAAACTATTGAGAGATCCAACTAATAAAGAGAACCACACCAACTAAGAGCAAAACCCAATAGCCTCACACCTACACACATCCACTAGGTTGGGAGAGAAAACTAACCAGAAACCAAAAACTATAGTAGAAAGCCAAAAAAAGGAAAAACAACCCCAACCATTCCAAAAGATAAGAGGAACTCAAATTAGAGAATAAATAGATTTAGGTGAAGAGAAAACTCAAGACCAAACCAGCAGAGGAAATAACCAGTTCTATGAAAAAAAAAACCACCATAGAGAAAACCAAAGCCCCAAAGGAGGAAGGAAAAGCTAAAAGCCTCTAAGGTAAGGCAATCCAGTTTTATCTAGATTCACAAGACCCTTAAAAGGAAAGGTATGGTATCATTAGAAAACATTTACAAACAAGAAGAGTTGGCACCCAAATTGGCAAGAAAATTAGCACAAGAATTGCCTTCCCTATAAATATGAGAAATTTGAAAATATAGGTTAGCAAGAAGACTACTATTATGATTAAGCAAATAAAACACTTCAACATTACCAAGGGAATTAGATTTCAGTAAATCTAAAAGAAGGAGAGTATCAACTTCAAACCAAATCTTATGAAAACCTTGTTGTAAATAAATGGAAATGCCATGATGAATGCCTTCAAGTTCAACAAATAGAATAAAGTGTAGAAATAACCTTGCCACCATGATCTCTCAAAATCCCACCACAACCAAATTAACCATTAGAAATCAAGCCATCAGTGTTAAACTTAATGATAATTATGTTTAATCTAATATATAACTTTTTGGGTAGGAGAGACATTACAAGGAGGAAGGTTAATCCTAAATTTCAAGGCCACAGGATTGTACCCTTTAAGATTGGAGTGAGTAAGAAGATTAGCTTTGAAAAGAGACAAAATTTTATATTTGGATCTAGCAATGACACAATTATAATTTCTAGGAATATTATAGTACTTTGCATTTTTTCAATCCATCAAAATTTACCAAAGAATAGTAATAGCTAATACAATTTTAACATGATCCTTAGAAGTATGAGAGAATCATGCTTCACGGAGTTGCATAATAGAAAATGAACCATTAAAGTGGAAAGTATTAAAAATATTATCATACCAGTTCCACATTCTAGCAGCAAAAGGGCCATTCATAGAAACATGATCCACACTTTCAATGTGATAGCAACAGTGAAATTTAGAGGGGAGTTGGAAACATTTTTTCAAAAGAGTAGCATCCACAGGGATATAATGCTTAAGAATGCGCCAAGATCAAGAACAAAATAGGATAATATTATTCTAGATTTAAAAACCAAGGACTCTTGATATTTAAATCGATAAATGCCACACATCCTTAAAAATAATATCCTAAGAAGAAATTTTGAAAAGAATTTGGTCGGGTTCATTAGGTGAGGGCAAATTTTAAGAATTTTATGATGATCACATTAGGGACAAGGTTATTCAATTGAGCCACATCCCAATTATTAATAATTAACTGATGAATCTTAAGAACACCAGTAGAATGAGTATTGAGAAGGGAATTAATAGAGCCACGCCAAGGCAATCATCTTGCCAAAAAATGAAGAACCATAATTGATACCCCAAGAAATTAAATTCTCACTCCATTTGATACTACAAAGTTCTCCAAATAGGAGAATCCCCATATTTGAAAGCACTAATGAGGGGTGTTTTTCGACAATATTTAGCATGCATAAACTTGACCAATAACTATCTTTATTTCTAAATTTCCACCACAGAAAAAAACAATTAATATAGAATCCTCTAAGGTTTTTGCCCAAGCCACCTTCATTATTAGTACCACAATAAGCTTAACTAGCCAAATCTAATCTTTTGGTAGATGTATTAGATCCCCAAAAACATTTATTAAAAAGTCTATATATCCTTTTAATAGATAGGGACAATAGGGACATGAGATACAAGAGCAAATGGTACTTTGATCATGAGCAAATGGTAGAAATTTTGCAGATAATTAGCACCAAAGGAGAGTAAAAGAAATTTCCAAGAGGAGGTTTTCTTATTTATTTTCTGAATAACTTCATCAAATAAAGAAAAAATTTTTGTGCCTTTATAAGGGAGTCCATAGATACTTGATAAGGAGATTTTGATGAAAGAAACCGTTATGATAACATTGATCTTAGATAAGGTGATAGAAGATCTAGTAATAAAAAACTTTTATCATGGTTGATATTCAAGACACTCTCCCTACCAAAATGAATTAAGAACTTACATAATTTTTTAATGTAATGAGTGGAGGCATTGCAAAATATAATGAAATCATAAGCAAAACTAAGGTGAGAAATGGGAAACCCACCAATGGTTCTATAGAACATGTTAGGCATTCAACTAAACATATGCTCAAGACATCTAGAAAGATATTCCACTACAATAATGAAAAGAGCAGGAGAAAGAGGGTCACCTTGCCTTAGCCCATGAGAAGAAGAGAAAAAACCATGCACTTCACCATTAAGAAGCATAGAAACCTAAGAATTCTTAATCCCATTCTTAATTAAAGCAATAAATTGATTAGAGAAACCAAATAAAGCCAAAATTTTATATAGGAAACCCAACCAATATTATCATAGGCTTTGGAAATGTCTAGCTTAAAAAGCAAGTTTCCACCACAAACTTTAGCATTCAAATCATGGATCATCTCTTGAGCTAAAAGAACATTATCAAAAATGGATCCCTTTTAACAAAATTAGTTTGATTAAGGAAGATAATTTTAGGGAGCAAGATAGTCAATCTTTTAGCCAAAATCTTAGAGATAAATTTATTAAAAAAAAGAGCAAATGCTAATTGGCCTAAAATCACTCCAAACTTCAGGATTGTCTTTTTTAGGAATTAAAATAATGGAGGTGCTTACAAACTATTTGGGAAGGATATTACCCTTAACAAAACCAAGAACTGCTTTAATTTGGTCCTCTTTAATGACAATCCAACATTTTGGAAAAAAAGGGTAGTATAACCATCAGGCCTAGCCATAGAGTCTTTATTTATACTCTGCAAAATATCAAAAATTTTGATCTTAGAAGGTAAGGAAGAAAGCATATTGTTATCCTCATCCAAATAAAATTAGAATAACTTACTAAGAAATATCATCATAAGCAACATTTTTATTCAGAAGCTCCTTATAAAAAAGGATAGCAAACTCAATAAGCTCCTTTTTATCCAAACACCAAACTCCATCATTAATTTTAATTTTATGAATATGGTTTATAGCTTTTTTCTTTTTAACCATGACATGGAAATATTTGGTATTGTGATCTCCATTAGAGATCCATTTCATAGAAGCTTTTTGTTGCCAATATGTCTCCTCCATATCTTGAAAACATGTCAACCTATCTTTAGCTTGAGCCAACATTTGAATTTTAGAAGGATCATTAACAACAACACCTTGCAAAGTGATCACCTCATTCTCCATTTTATTAATATTGACAAGAAGATTCTTAAAATAGTGTTTATTCTACCATGAAAGGCATTGTGTAAGTCTTTTTAATTTGAACCACAATTCTTCATCCCAAAATAGAGTCATCAAGATGGAGAGGTTCTCCCAACTACAAAGCAACATTGAAAAATCTATCATCCATAAGCCACAATATTTTGGAAATGAAAAGGGATAGGGGATAAGGATTTGTTAGCATTAAAATTAACATTAATAAGCAAGGAAGAATGGTCCAATAGAGAAAAGATTAATCCATGGATGATTAAAAGGAACCCTATCAAGCCTTTGCCATAGTCTATAATTATTCCATGTAAATTGAGACCAAGTAAAGCCAATGTCAATAAGATGACATTTAAGGATCATGTTATTAAAATCTTCCAAAAAAATAAGTTAGGAGTGTTTCCACCAACACATTCAGAGGAAGAAGAGATAGTATTAAAATCTCCACCCATAAACCAATGAGCGCCAATAGAAGAAGAAAAACTAATAAGTTTCTCCCAAAGAATGCGTCTACCATTTCTATTATAAGAAGCATAAACAAAGGAACAAAAATAACTAAAATTATCATAAGTAATCTTAACATTCAAAACTTGGGATAAATCATCTAAAATCGCATAACATAACATAAAAAATCCAAATTTTATTGCTAGATTTAGCAAAAAAAATTACTAAAGCCAATCATTCTAGCTACATAAGAAATGTTAGAAGGAAGAATAAACTATTCCAAGATAGCCAAGAAGGAAATGTTATGAGTACGAACTAAGTTTCTAATTTTATTTCTAATAGAGAGGGTACCAATCCCTCTCACATTCTAAATTAAGAAAGAAACCATTTATTTTTTGAGAGTAGTAATCTGCAAATTAGGAAGTTTGGTTTTTTTTTTTTCTTTCCAAAATAGTTTGGAACTTATTATTCATATCCACTACATCACCATCTGAGAGATTGTTCATGGTTGTTTTGGAGGAAATTTGCACATTTAAAGCATCATTGCAAGCCACTTCACCCTCTTCCAAATCAGATTAGGTTAAAATGTCAAAATAGAATTAGTTCAACATTAGAAGAGGAGGTGAAAGGTATTAGAGCCATTTAAAGCACAAGTGCCCAAGTTAATTAGAAGCCTTTTCATTAGTTTGCTCAAAACCTATTCTCATCACAATTATTAATGGTGGCATAGAAGAAGAATTGAATCATTTGAGATAGAATAATCATCCATAAGTTTCAAAAAATATTATTACTCATATTATTACCAATATCTAGGGCATTCAACTGTATAGAATCATTGAAGGGTAAGGCATCCTTATTAACATGACTAACATCCAAAAACTAACCAGGCTTAAGAACCACAACATTCTCCACAGGAACAATGGGTGGATCAAGATAATGTCCCTCAGTTTTAGATAAAGAAATGTCCATAAGAGTAGAATTTCATGCTTTAATCGAGGGCACCATAAGGTTAGGATCAAAATTATTATTAATAGATTTTGGTTTCTTACGTTAAGGGTGAACCACAAAATAATGAAAACACATGACCATGAATTTCACAATGGGAACAAAAACAAGAAAATTCTCAAATTCCATTTTTTACAAATATCCATATTTCTAATCCTAGCCAAATTTTCTTAGGAAATGTTTTAGTTATATCCAACTTGACTAGAATTAAAAGTAGGCGGTATTAGCAATCATCTAATCAACTTGAAGAGGATGACCAAACATCGCACCTCGAGCAAAAAGAAATTCATGATTAATGAAATAAACATGTAGATTGAGAAGAGAGATCCAAACTAGAATAATAGGAGATTCCTCCTAAATATCAAAAAGAGGCATCCATTTCAACAATCTCATTTGACAATTGAAAACAAAATATGAGCAATGAGAAAAAACATGAGAGTAATCCAAATCATTGGAAAGCTAGATCATTACATGATAGGAATCGATCAATTCGATAGAAAATATTCCAGAGAGTTTAAGCTATGGAAGAAAGATCAAATATTCTCCAAAGTAGGATGAAAGAAAATTTACCCAAATGTAATTTCAAAAGGCGCAAAGCCTTTCCATAATAAATCAATCAACACATTATCATGAGTACACCCCAAAAGGAAGTCAAAATAAGCTCAAAACACAAAGCATAATTAGCCTTACTAGCAAGAACATCCTTGAATGATTTCAAAGCAAATGATGAATTTAAAACCCCAAAGAAGAAACATTAGTGGAATCAGATTATCGGATTTCCCATGGGAAGAAATGCAACCATGATCAAGAGCTGCATGATGGAGAAGCCAAATCCTAATTGAAAAAAGGGAAGCAAACAAAAAATTGCCTAAAAAAAGCCACACAAGGGGATTCACTAACAAAATTCACATGAAAACATGGAGGAGAGAGAAGATGAATGGGTTTTATTGGTTTAGGGTTTAGGGTTTAGGTAGATTTAGGGTTTAGGGTTTAGGAGTTAGTGAGGTTTAGTGGTGGGTGGTATTTTTATAGGTAGGTTTAGGGAGGTTGGGTTTTAGGGTTAGGTTTAGGAGGGGGAGGGTTTTAGGTTTAGGGTTTAGGGTAGGGTATAGGTTTATTGTTTATGTTTAATAGGTGATTTAACATTTAGGTTTAGGTTTTTTAAAAAGTAAAAGGTTTAGGTTTATTTAGTTTATTTTATTTTATTTTTTATTATTTATTTATTTTATTTTTATTTTATTTAGTTTTATTTATTTTAGTTTAGGTTTTTTTATTTTTATTTTTTTTAGGTTTAGGTTTATGTTTATTTTTTTAGTTTTTTATTTTTTTATTTTTTTTTAGGTTTAGGTTTTATTTTTATTTTAGTTTAGGTTTAGGTTTTAGGTTTTTATTTTAGGTTTATTTTTTTAGGTTTAGGTTTTTTTAGTTTATTTTATTTTATTTAGGTTTTTAGGTTTAGTTTATTTTAGGTTTAGGATTAGGCTTTATTTATTTTAATTTAAGTTTATGTTTATTTTATTTTGTTTATTTAATGTTTATTTTTTTTAGTTTAGGGTTTAGGTTTTATTTTTTATTTATTTTTTTATTTTATTTGTAGGTTTATTTTTTGGGTTTAGATTTTATATTTAGTTTCTATTTTATTTAGGGTTTTGTTCCACCATCCTTCAAGATCTTTGATGGTAGTGGGAACCCACAATAACATATTGCATACTTTAGAGTTTGCAACACTGGAAGCAATGCACCTCTTCCTCCTTTCATTAGTAGCCTGTCAGGTGTTGCATTTGATTGGTACGTCAAACTATCCAATGGTTCGGTGAAGACTTTTGTTGAGTTGGAGCACCTCTTCATCAAGAGGTTCGCTCAGATGGTGATTGTAGACCTCATTGAAGAGAAATAAAACTCAATGATTCCCTTATTGATTACATTCTCATGGCACAACGCATGAAATGCGTTATCAAATGCCATTGAGATTCTTCTTCTCAAGAATATCCATGGCCCCTTCATGCTTAAGGGCTTTACGATCAAAACATAGAAATTAATCATAGCCTACAAGAGGAAGCCAAATAGTTGCCCTTTCCTTACCAATCATCTAGGTCCAAGCAGTAGAAGGTGTTTGGTGGAAGAAGAAGAGATAGTTGTGTGGATGAGGGAAGCCTAGAGTTCAAGATGAGAGACTAGCTCCTCCTTTGCACCTCCTCTTCCACCACCTCACCATCATATCACATACACCTAATGAACATTTCCACCACCTTAGCAACCTACCCAGCAGTGGTACTTATATCCATCGCTAGGTAGCTCCTTTCCACATACTCTTGCCAATAGATTGAATAAGCCATATTCATTCAAGAGAGATAGCTAGGAAAAACTTTAAGAATCTCTTAAAGAAACTTGACTTTTAGTTATCAAAGCCTAAGAGGTTGGAGGAACTGGGCAAGAGCAATGATCCTAGCTATTGCCCCTACCATCGCATGTTAGGCCATGTCTTAGAGATTGTATCACTTTTAAGGACTATCTTAAGCATAGATACAAGTTGGGAGCCATAGTTATCCCTAAGGAATACTTATTAGAACAACCATCCAGTTTTGTTAGAGTAATCCTTGGGGATACTTACGATCCTCTAAAGACTAAAGAAGGTTAGTATATCTGCTTATCCAAAACCTCTAAGAAGATCATTTCTAAGATCAAGAAGCTTTCCTTGTAGGTGCCTCAAGTAGCTCAAACCTCCAACACCAAGGAAGGTTTACTAGTTGCAAAGGACAACTTGGGAGGGTGATAGCCCAAAAGAACAACTCACCATACTTGCTCGATATAGTCCAAGATGCCCAATCTAAGTCCAAGATTCTCCACCACAGCTACCACCTCTTTTGCTAGCTCCTCTTGTACCAAGAGCACTATATCTAGATAAGGGTACTAAATCCCTTACTCCACTTGCTTTACTTGATTTCTACTATGTACCTCCACCCAAAAAGAAATTAATGAAGAAAGCTGATTCTACTTATATGTTGTCTACTTCTGATGCTCTTGATTTTATTCCTATTGAAAGCTCTTCGAGTCTAAATAAAAATAATAGCTCTAGGAGTTTCAATTCTTTCCTTTCTGATTTAGACTATCCTTCTTGAATCAATTCATTCATCTCTTGAGATTGACTTGGAGTCAATTGACTCAAGGATCCCATAGGAGAAGTTGTAGTATGTCATGAGAAGGTAAAACTTTCCACAAGCTCATCATTCCAAGAAGTCACCAAGTCAATCAACATAGTGGCAAAGTTCTACCTCCTAGCTAGCACCTTAGAATAAGGGCAAGTCATTGGTTCTAGTGAGCAGCCTCCATAGATACTCCACCCATGGATATGCTTATGGAGGACCAAGCTAGAGTTGATTACAATGTCCTAGCTCACCTTAGAAAGTTTCAGCTAAGTTAAGCATATACACCCCTAGTCTTATCCAAAGAGATGAGGGAATCTCTAATCAAGGCCTTACTTGATCTAGAGATATGCTTAGCTACACTACTTAAGAGGAGGCTTGCCACTCGAAGGACATCTTAGGAGTTACATTGATGAAGACTTACTCAGGATGACGACAACCACCTCTTTATATTACAATGGATATTGAAAATATAAAGCTATCCGTGAGTGACTTGGTGTGTATCGTAAAATATTATGAGTCTAAGAATCCTTGACTACTTGAGGATCAACATCTCCAAACTCCAAATAGAAAAAATGATGTTAAAAGGATTCAATAAACTAGAAGAGAGGGCCTTGTGGTGATTATTTTTGGATGTATGGGGGAGGGGGGTACTCTTTGAGGTGATCAACTACAACATAGAGGTATGATGTGCTATCTCAAAAGATAGGGCATCACCCTACAATGGACTTAATCATGTAATAAGGACTCTAAGGCATGATGGGTCTTCAATGTACAGATATTTTTCCCTACTTTACATGAATGAATAAAGTAGGGTTTATATAAAACTAGGTTCTTAAGTTCCCTATGAAGGCAAGCCTTCATAGTTAATTACTTCTTAAGAGATGAAATTTCTTAAGAATACTCTCGATTAAAGTAGATAATTATCATCTCCAAAGATTTCAAGGTTAGACTATCAAAGGATTGGTTGTATTTGGAAAATCAATTGGGAAAGTTCAAGGAGAAGACTTATTTTTGGAATCTAAATGAAATAAGTAAGAAATGCTCATGATACTATGAAGCCTAGTGAGCATTATAATCTATCTTATGGTTGGGCTTTATAATTTTGAAGTTGAGGAGATTTATATGTTTTGAGTTGAAATTTAATTAGATTACTGTTATTATAATCCACCAACACAAGGTTGTGGGAATGCCTAAGAGGTGAGGATTTATGAGAAGAAGGAATCCTCATCCTAAATCTAGGGATTTAGTATGAGCTAAAGCACAACCTAATCTCATAAGTGGACATAGGTTTACCTTCAAAGAGAGAATAAATTGTCCGACTTTGACTTATAACCACCGAGGTGCCTAACTCCTCCTATAATTTTAAAACCATGTAGTCTTGTCTTATGAATTGCATGATAGTTAGGATAGTTATTTAGTTACAAAGAGATTAAATTCCTAAACACACTCCCTAACAGACTAGAGAAAGAGTGGTATGAGCATATAATCTTAATTCAAAATCTTTTCAAATTTTATTTCATTTTACACATCATTTTGATAGAGGCTTTAGGATTTCTTATGCCTAAATGCATGATTAAATAGGTTATGGGTCAAATCAGCTAGAAGAAGCTAATCTCCACCACAAGGGATGCCCTCACAGGTCAAGCATTCCTTTATCATGCAAGGATGGAGATCCTTCATGTTCAAGAGAGAAAGAATATGAATGCATGATGTGAAACATACAACCATAAAGCTATGGGGTTGCTAAATCTTTTAATTATCTTATTTATGTCTTAGGCTTTATGATGAGGTTTTGAGTTGTTTAAAATTTAGTTATGAGTGATTAGTTGGGTAGAAAAGTTATTTTTATCCTAAGAGCCTAATCGTATCCAAGCACACATTAAAACTTCAATCATGTAAGAAACTATGAAAAGCAAGTCATCCTAATGCACAATGTAAACATAACATCAAACAATTATATAAACTATCATAAAAGAATAAAATGCTAGTGTGGTTGGGTACCGCCATACAACCTAAAGAGAGAAAAGATGGGTAGCCGAGCTCTACCCTTATACAACCTGGTATATGAAAGAATAATTATAATTGTATTAAATGTTGTTGGGGTCTTCTTTCTTCATATCTCCAATTCTGATTTGGTTCCTTCTTTGATTTGGATGGTGCTTGCTTCAAAGGCATCACACGCACCCTGATAAAGCCGCTTCATCCTAATCCCCATAGCACTAATCCTAATTCCTATTGCAAAAATTACATTTATGCTGGAAAAGTAAATTTAACTACACCTGCAAAATAAAGGTTAGCTAAATATACATATAATCCCAAGCAGTTGTATTTACAAATTGTACTTAGCACCTTATGCTTAAGGATTTAAGCAACCTACAAAAAGAGCATTCACATTTATTTTTAAGCATCCCATAAGCATAATCCCCTACAAAAAGCATGATTTGGCTAATATTGTCCTATCATCTAGTTTATGAAGTAAACACCCTTACATCTAATCTAGAATAATACATCATAATACTAAACATACATCATATCATACACCATCCTAACTTAGAGCTAGAAGTTGTGACTTAATTCTAATGTATGTATTAAGGCTTTTGTGGTAAGTCTTGTTAGGCATTAGTAGTATTTTCTAAGTGTAGAAGGATTCAATTTAACATGAAAGGTTGATTTCAAGAAGTAGTTTAATTGATTTGAGAATTTTAATTTATGTTTTCTTTTATTTCATTTGATTACACATAGCAACTAAGTGTTATAAAGAGAGGAAAAGAGGATTTCCCTCTTTCATCCCTACCTTAAGTCACTTTCTAAAGTATATTAATTTGATTTAGTTCTCTTTAGTGAATGGCTTATTAAATGATTTAATTAATCCCGTGTTCACTTTAAATAATCCTATTCAAAATTAAAGGCATCTTAAGATTAGTTTAATTGAATTACTACCACATGACATATGATATATTAACATTATTTGTATCTATACATGCATATGTAAATGATGAATGTATATGTGTATTTAGAATTTAATTATTTAACCATAAATTTATTTATCCAAATTAAATAAGCATATGTTGCTAAACCAAGAAGTGAGGTAATCAAAATGACCTCCTTGGAGCTAGTTAAAGCCTTGTATTCTCTGGATGTCTAGACTATATACCCATTTGCATTTAAACATATGTAAATTCGTATACATGAGCATAGAAAGTAAGTTCCAAATCATATGGATAATTAATTCAACCACTTAATCAATTATGAATGCATGTAAAATGGGATTTTCATTAACTAATCACATATACATATACATGTACAAAAATATAGGCAAGTATGTGTCATTGTTAAAGAAGTGAGGTAATCAAATGACCTCCTTGGGGCTAACTAAAGCTTCATATTCCTAGGATGTCAGACTATATACTTGCTTTTCAAACACATGGATGTATACATAAATGAGGAAAGAAAACCATGCAAAGATTGTATATATTTTTTGATTGAATCATTTATATGAATTAAAGCTCAATCCAAATTCTAATGTTGAAATACATACAAATGAAATCATGTCCCATTGTTAAACTAGGGAAGTGAGGTAATCAATGACCTCCAGCTTAAAGCCTCGTGTTCCTGTGATGTCCAGACTATATACCCATTACCATTCAATCTTATATAAATCAACACATGAATAGAGGAAAGAGAACTCAACATTCATGCACTTAAGCTATAAGAATATGCATTTGTTATGTATTTATAACTAGCATCATAACACATATTATTATTCATTTATAAGCTTTTGAAAAATTTGGATTTAATAGTGATAATAGCCACACATATATTAAATTAAATCAACACATGCAAGCTAACATAAAGGAAATCTATTTTTATTTTACTTGATTTTGAAAAGATAGATGCATGAATTCAAATGACATACCAAATTTAACATGATTGCAAAGAGGATAATTGAATATAAGCATGTGATTCATTTAACCAAACTAGCTCTTAAGAACAATCAAATCAAATAAGATTATTTAAAGTAAATGAAACTTCTTTATTAATTAAGTTTTGGATTTGATTTAAAAGAGGAGAAGAGAAATCATCACTTTTTTTTAACCCATTCCAACATTAGTGATATGATTTAATTTAAGGAAATGTAATTAAGTTAATTTTATGGGTTAATTAAGTTGAACCCTTAATTAGATGAATTAATTACCCTTACCTATGTCACCTTAAAGTAATTAACTAAATAATTATGAGCCAACATGATATGCATGGAAAATAAACTTATAATGATCCTAGGAAATAAAAGGGCCTAATGCAATTGGCTCATGATTAATAGTTAACTAGAATAAGGGACTTAATTAATTACTCTTATGGTTTTCCCACACATGTGGACTAACCATAATTTCATTAAACTTTTTAGGTTATTAAACACCTGAAGATCTACCCCATGATTTAATTAATTAAGGTCTGATGTGATTATGATTTCAATTTGATTAAGTGATTTAATTAATTAGTTAAATCTTAATTAATTTCATTTAAAAAGGGTGAAATGAACTTAGGGAAAGGGGTCCCAACCCTATTCCTTAGTTCACTTACGTTGAACAATGATTAATAAAATTAATTAACCAATTACTATCATGGGATTAATTAATCATTAATTAACTTAAAAGAGTAGTTAAGTTTTAGTCAATTTTCCTAATTAAGTGAGTAATAAATCCCAACAAAATCATGGGAGGCAGAGGTCATCCCATTAAATTAACCAACAAAATTTGGGATTAATTGCTCAAGTAATTAAGGAGTAATTAAGTTAATTAATTTTATAATTATATTTTAATTAAACCTTAATTACTATTCAAAATTAGTTAAGATCTTTTTTAATTAATTCACCTTTGAAATACCTTTAAAATGAGTATTTATTTGCATTTTTTTATTTCTCTATGATTTCTTTTTATTTTTAGAAGTTTTAGTTATTAAAAATTATTAATTAAGCCTAATTAAAGCCTAATCCTATTGGTGCCATGTGGCACGCTGATGTGGTGCACTTTCCACATGGCGCTATGGGATTGGTTACTTAAAACTTATCTGACTTAGTGCCTACGTGGTGGTGGATGCTTTTCTCTGTGTCCGATCTAAGATTTGATGGGTATAATTAAGCGCCAATAGATTAAAGATTGATCTAATCTAATCACTATCTATTCGCTCATGAATGGATGCATGATCTAACATCATGCAAGGGAGAATGAGCCCGCTGCCATTGCTCACTTTATCCAAGCTTGATCAACTCTAAAAAGGATCCCACACCTTCATGACATGAGGGGATCCAATGGTCAAGATCACATGAGATGCAAGTTTTCTTCAAAAGCTCCAACCCATTTTTCCTAAGGATTATTTTGGAAGCATACCTGGAGCTCAAGACCATGGTTCAATGATTGAGGAAGCTCCAGTGGAGATGAAGCCATATTGAGAATTGGATCAATTGACATTCCCTAAGGCCATGAACATGAATTTGAGCTTGCTTGATCAAGTACTACCTCCTGCTCACAAGCTTGGAAGATGATTCATTCTTGCTTGATGAGGCCTGGGAAGGTGTGCAAAGTTAATTTGAGTTTGATGGATAAATGGGAAGTTAGGTAAAAAAATGGGAGTGTCCTATTTCAGATGGGCAGGAATTACATTTTGATGAGGAATATGAAGCAGGGGAATGGCTCCCATCTATCTGGGAGAGGTCCACCATCTTAGAGTCAGGTGGAGGGAGGAGGTGAGTTGGCTCAGTTGAAGGTGTGAGGTGGCTTCAAAGGAGGGAATCATGGGTGTCCATGGGTTTCAAATGCTCCAATGGGGAGGTGAGGTGATTTCACCTCCCATGGGTCATGGCCAACCAAGTCACCCATTAGTTTAGGTTGGGATGTTTCCTAGGTGCCTAAGTGGACCATTAGAAGAGTACCAAGTGGCCAAGGAATGAAAATGACCACTTACATGGGTGATTTGTCTGATGTGATGCCCTTGACCCAAGAGTAGAATGGTCATTTGGCATTGATTTGATTTGGGTAGATTTGAAATGAGCCAAAATTTAGCCCAAATTTCAAGTCAATTGGAGTCGATTTGGTTAGTTTAGCTCAATTTGACTCATTTAGGTCAAATTGTTAGGTTGGGTCAAGTTGACCAATCAAATTGGTCAAACCAAGGGTTGGGTCAAATTCATATGATCATTTGGGATGTTTTGGTTCAATTTGTTTGGTTTAGTTTGGGTTAGATTTGATTTTGGCACATTTGAATTCATTTGGGTCAAATGGGTTAAGTTAACCAATTTGACCAAATTAGCCAAATTGGCTTGGGTGTTAGTTGGGTTTAGTTGACCAATTGAAGATGATTGTAGGCTTTGGTTTCAATTAATTTGGTTTTTGTTTTGATTTAGTCCAACCTGAACCATTAGGTCAATTTGGGTTAAGTAGGTCAATCAATTGGGTCCAATCATTTTAGTCAAGTTCAACATTCAATTTGGAATGAACTTGAGCCATTTATTGCAATCAATTTGGTTTATATTTTGATTTGGCCTAATTTTGTCTTTTAGGTCAATTTGGGTCAACCAAGAGGGCCGATTGTTTGGTTTGACTCAATTGAAGGTCAAGTCATATTCAAATATTGATTTTGATTTGGTATGAATCATTGGTTTCAAGGATTTGCCTTAGGTTGCAATTTGGCTAGTTTGGGTTCATATAAGGGGGTTGACTTGGTCAAATGACCAAGTTGGCTTGGTTTGACCAATTTTGATAATTGATCAACCTAGGTGATCAACAATCATGATGGGAGGTTTTGATGGGCTTGGTTCAATCCAATTTGGGTAGGAACTTGCTCAAATAGGTCAAATTGGCCACTTTGGGTCAAGTGACCAATTGGGTTTAGCTTGGCTTGATTTTGGGTTGTTTTATATAGATTTGGGATCGAATATATAAATTCAATTGCAATTGGCTTGGGTTCAAATGTGTTTTGGTTCATTTGAACATTCCAAGTTAAAAGGGTCAAGTTGGGTTAACTTAGGTTGATTTTGGTTTAGCTTGATGATTGTAGATATCAATTGAATTTGGGTTTTGGAAAGAAGGAATTTGGCAAAGTCTATAGAGTTAGGTCATGTGGCTTAGGTTTGGATTTTGATTTGGTTTGATTTAGGTTTGATGATTTAAATGTATATTTCATTTAAATTTGTGAAGATGATTGAAAATATGATTAATTTATGAGAAAATCAATTGAGTTTGACTTGATTTGGATTAAGATTTAGCTAAGTCCATGGGATATGTCATATGGATTATGAAGGGTTTTGATGTAATTTGATTTAGTTTGATTTAGTTTTGATCATTAGGAAGATGATTGAAGATATAAATTGATTATGAGAAAATAAATTGATTTTGGATTGATTTGGATTAATATTTGGATAAGTCCATGGGATAGGTCATATGGCTTAAGAAGGGTTTCAAGTTTGGATTTGATCATGGGCTTCATTTATTTGGTTTTATAATTTTGGTTTCGGTTTGGATTTGAATTTGATGTTTAAATTGAACTTGAGGTTTGGCTTGAGAAGGTGAAGATGAATTGGATTTGGGCTATAAGGTAGGTTGATTATTCTAATCCATAAGGCATAACATAATCATATGGTTAACCCTTCTAAGTCTTTAGGCTTAGGTTAAGTGTTTACCTAATTGTTAGAAGTGTCTAATGAATAGGGAACTCTTAATTTCTAGAAGACTCTGAATTCTAAGATGGGAAGATTGAATCTACACTCCAAAAGTGAGGTCAACAGGCCTTAGGCTCCATAGTGTTGCCCTTGGAGATAGAGGATTGGAAGACCGAAGCCAAGTTTCACATTATAGACTATGATACATCTTTCAACGCTTTTCTTGGGAGACCATAGATACATAAGAACAAAATAGTTCCATCCTCTCTACATCTGTGTATGAAGTTCGTGAGAGGTGGGTCCTATACTGTGTCAAAGGAGATCTGAAGCCATTTATAGTTCACGAGGTCGGCATATATGAGGAAGTGGCTTACTACCTCCCTCAAAATCAATAAATCTATTCTCGTGAACTTGGTCAACAACAACAACAACAACAACAAGCCTTAATCCCACTAGGTGGGGTCGGCTACATGAATCCTTCGTCTCCATTGTGTCCTATTATGTGTCAAATTCTCATTTAATTCGAGTATACTAAGATCATTTTTATACATCTTAACCAAGTCTTTTAGGTCTACCTCTACCTTTCTTAACATAAGGAAAATCTAATGCATCTACTCTCCTAATCGGTCATCTGACGCCGACGCTTTATGTGACCAAACCATCTAAGGCGACTCTCCTAATCTTATCTATCACCGAGCTACTAACTTTTTCCCAACATACTCATTTTGCATTCTATCTCTGGGTAAAGCCATCCATCCACGAGCATCCTCATCTCTCACTTTAACTTACTCTTATGTTTCTCTTTTATTGGCCAACATTCAACCATAAGTCATTGCGGTCTTACCACCATCTTATAAAATTTTCCTTAAGTTTAAGTGGAACTTTTCTATCACATAATAGGCATGCATTCCTCTACTTCAACCATCCAACTTGAATTTACTAATAATATCTCCATCTATTTCACCATCATTTTGAACAATAGAGCCTAAATATCAATCGCTTTATTTAATGACTTGATCACCTAAAGTCACAACACTACCACTAAAATTTCTACAACTAAAATTACACTCCATATATTTAGTTTTAGATCTGCTTAAACGAAAACCTTTAGACTCTAAAGTTGACCTCCATAATTCAAGTTTATGTTGGACTCCCTCTCTAGTCTTATCAACAAGAAGAATGTCATCAAAAGCATACACCGTGGTACATCTTCTTGTAAATGCCTCGTAAGAACATCCATAACTAAAGTAAAAAGATAAGGGCTTAATGTTGATCCTTGATGTAATCCAACCGAAATAGGAAAATAGTTTGTCAATCCTCCTTGTGTTTGGACACAAGTGACAGTATACATATCCTTAATGACTTGAATATAACCAATATTAACTTCTTTCTGTTCTAGAACTCTCCAAAGAACATCTCTTGAGACTTTATCATAAGCTTTCTCTAAATTAATAAATATCATATGTAGATCCTTTTTATTTTCTCTATGCTTCTCCATCAAACCTCTTAACAAATGTATAGCATCCATAGTAGATCTACGGCATGAAACCAAACTGACAGAGAAACTGTATCACATCGTAATCTATGCTCAATTACTCTCTCCATAATTTTAATGTATGGCACATTAACTTAATTCCTCTATAATTTGCACAATCTTGTGCATCACCTTTATTCTTAAATATAGGAACCAACAAACTCTTTCTCCACTCATCTGGCATCTTTTAGTCTTTAAAATAACATTAAAAGATTTGTAAGCCAAGAAATTCCTTGATCTCCTAAACATTTCCACACTTCTATTGGAATATTATCCGCCCTATCGCTTTTCCATATTTCATTTTCTTTAAAGCTTCACTAACTTGATTTACTAATACGATAAAAATGAAATTCTCTATTTTATTTAGGGTATTAAGGTTGCTAAAATCAATCGATTTCAGATCCTTCATTGAAAAGTTTATTAAAATACCTCATCCACCTATTTTCAATATCTTTTCTAAGAAAAGCACTTTATTATTTTCATCCTTAATACTCCTCACTTGAACTATGTCTTTACTTCTCCTATCTCTTTGGTTGGCTAACTTATACATACATCTTTCACCTTCTTTGGTATCTAATCTATTGTATAAATCACTAAAAGCTAAATTTTTTGCATCATATATTGCTTTCTTAGAATCTCTACAGCCATTTTATATCTTTCCCAATTCTCCGAAGTTTTACATCTAAACCAAGTTTTATAACAATGCTTCTTATTTCTTATCTTTTCTTGCACACTCGACTCCACCACCAACTATTCTTATTAAAAGAAGCTTTTCCTTTTGATTCGCCAAGCACATTTTTAGCAACTTGTTTAATAGCACTTGATACTTTTTCCCACATAACATTAGCTTCCTTATGAACATCCCAAACTTTAATTTCTTGTAGCTTGCTCTTAAAAATATTTTTATTTATGTTTTTTAAGTGTCCCCATCTAATCCTAGGACAATAAAAGAAAAAGAAAAAAAGAAAAAAGAAAAAAAAAGATAAAGAATAGAAAAGAAAAGATAAATTGAAAAAAAAAATAAAAGGGAGCAAAAATAGACTTGGAGGAGGAAGTGGAGCCTGACATTAGATTCAACCCATAGTTCGTTACTCCATTCAAACAAATGGGTAAGAAACGCTAACCTCCACCAGGTAGGGGAAGAGGCAATTCTGAGGCAGTCCCAGGTGTGGAAAACCTCCTTATTGGCCACCTAATAGAAGATATGTCCCAACTTCTAGGTGTACACCTACTATCCATTTAGACATAGAATTTAGTTCATAGGGTGAGTCTTATACAGTTAGCATGCCAGCCAGCTCTTCTCAGTAGTAAATTCCCTTGGAGGTGACACTTGAGCTAGATAGTAATGAAGACCGGGCACAAAATCAAAGCATAAGTGTATCCATGTCTACATGTGAAATAGTTAGGCATCAGTTGGAAACCTTAGCTCTAACCCCACTTTCTTCTCAAAAAGTTGAGGTTTTGGTAGTTAAGGAAGCTCCTAAGTCATCCACAGGTGTGAAGACTCAGAAGTTCTTTCTATGAGCATCATTCTCAAATCAAGAAGTTAATGTAGAACTTGAGGATGATTCATATAAAGATTAATAGAATTACCTTTTGATTAATACTTGCCTTGTGTTCATAATTTAGCAAAGAATGGGTTAATACAACATACTTGGTCAAAGCACAGGTTAGACTACTTCAAAAGAATATGGAAGAACAAATGCAAAAGCTATCAATCAAGATCGGGACTAGAATTTTGTACAGTGGATCTAGTCAATGATGACCATTACAGCTTAGTCATCACCAATCATTTAGAATTTGATATATTTTTTTCAAGTCATATTAATTTATATGAGGAGTTGTCCTTAGAAAATTCAGATGATCCATATGATTTTGAAGTCAAAGATGCAACGTCAGAGTTTGAAGAAGAGATCAAGTCAACCATCGATGTGCTTAGGAAATCAACTTAGGAACTGAAGAAGATCCATGTTCGACATACATCAGTTCTTTGTTGAACAAAAGTGAAACCGATGACTTAGTTAGGATATCGATTAAGTTTAAGGACTACTGTACATGGAGTTATGAATAGATTCTTGATTGCTCAGTAGTCCATAAAGTGAATATTCCGCTACCCTATCAAGCAAGCTCCTATGTATATTACATCAACAATAGGCCATTTATGAAGTTAAGAAACTAATCGATGTTGGCTTCATTAAGAAAAAATACCTTACTTAGCTGTTGTCCCAATTAAGAAAAGAATGGCCAAATTCACATATACATCATTTTATAGATTTACATGTCCAAGATGAATTTTCCTTACCAAGGAGTATGGTACATTGCCTCATCTTATGCAATCTTATCTTCATGGATGGCTTATCTAGATATAACCAACTTCCCAAAAAATGAAAGAACCACCGCTCATCAATTTATTACTATAAGGTCATGCCTAAAGAAAAAATGCTAAGTGCTATACTAAGGACAATGACTGCCTTGATGAACCATCATCATCAGTCGAAAAGCTTAATGATTAGTTAAGTAGAGAAAAGAAATACCATCTCTTTGACTTGAGATTAGTTTTTGAACAATTAAGATAATTTAACCTCAAAATGAACCCCATGAAGTATGGATTCGGAGTAGCTTTAGGGAAATTCTTTTGATTTATTATCCAACACCAGGGAATTGAAATCAATCTAGATAAGATCAAGAAATATTATAAATTTCATAAAAGTTTGAAAATAATTATCATCAAAGAGATTGTATCTGAATTAATCCAACTTATGTTGAAAGATGTCAAATTGGCTTATCGGATGTGTTTGGGATGATAAGGAATCATCAAGACAATAAGCATTACTTGATCACATCATCCATGTTGAAAAACACAAATAACACATATATTTTATATTGTTGCATTATCTTTTGCTGATCGCCACTCAAGGAAAAATGCACTATAATATCTCAACAATGATCTAATCCATATTGTGGCTAAATATCAACCCATTAGAAAGCATTCCTAGCTTTAATCTTTGCATCCAAAAAGTTATAGCACTACATGCTAGCTTATTCTCTGGATAATCCACTATAGTATCTCTTTACACGTTTTATTATCTGCTGGCATGAGTCCATGATCCTCTCTTTGATACCTTCATACTCTTTGTGGGTGACAAGCACTAGTGATTTTGATGACACCCCTTCCTCTACCCATTCCTCCTCCCTTATAGCTTCAAGTCAAGGTCTAGTCCTTCTTCGGGGCTCCCCACTTAGTAGTGACTCTAGGTCAGATAACATCTATCCAACCGATGATAGACTATCTGGATGATCAATTCTGCTTAAAAAGTTGTAAGCCTACATGCTTTCTTTCCAGATTGATTGTTGGACACTGATGGGCACCCCAGGTTGGTTGGTTCTCACTATGCTGATGGATACACCATGCTCAATACACACCTTAGGTTGGTTAGTTCTTGCACCTTAGGATACACCACTCATGCTCCTTGAATTGGCCACTACACTTATAAGCTTTCCAAGGCTCAAGATAATGACCATAGGAGGACACCCCTAGCTTTCTTTTCCATCATGCACCTCCCCTATGGGCACTATATTTGGATCACATCCTTTACGACACCATTTAGACACTACTCGGGTTACTATCAGATTGGACAGTTCCCCTTCCCTAGTAACCACCCTTGTGGTTGGAGAATTCTTCTTCTGGATGTACAGATTCTCCCTTGGTCAAGTAAATCTGAGAAAGGTCAAGGCTGACATAGCCCCTTTCAATGTGGTCCCACGCACACCAACAAGGTCCATCCAAATATATAAACAAAATATGTTTTCACTTATGGATTAGGAGGACACCCATAGTAGTACCGTTTCCCAAGCATCCATCTTCTTAAGGCAGTAAACTCCCATAAGAATTTCCTGACTACTCCTGAGTTGATATAAGTTCCCTACAACATTTACTTAGTAGTCCCTCCTAAGTTAAGTTCGATTTGATGTGCTACTAATAGGTCACCCTAGCAGTTATTCCTTGCTTTAGAAGATGTAAGTCTATTACACCTTCTTCCTAGCACATCCATTACACACTGAATGGCAACCCCTTAGGTTGGCTAGCTCTACCCCATGGCCAGTAGACTATCTCTTTGGATTTGTAAATCTGAGATAGGATAAGTCTGATATAGCTCCTTCTCAGTGGGTCCATCACACACCGACATGGTCCATAAATTAAATCTATCAAATTTGATTGAGCTCACATCCCAAGCAAATATGCCCTTTCAAAATCAAACTAAACCAAAAAAACCATATCAAATCACATGAAATTAAGATAAAATTATTCCTGACTACTTTTGAGTTGACATAAGTCCCCAACGACATTCAAGTCACCCTAGTCAGTTTGATTTGTTATGCATCCAATAGTCACCCTAGTGATTATTCCTTACTTTGAAGATGTAAGTCGCTAAGCCTTCTTCTATATAGCATTGCACACCAAAAGGCAACCCTTAGGTTAGCTAGCTCTACCTATAGACTATCCCTTTGGATTTGTAAACTGAGGTAGGTTGATATAGCTCATTGGGTTTATTGCACATTGACAAGGTCCATACATTAACTTAGATTAAATTAAACCCAATATGATTTTTTCCAGTAGAGTTAAGTCACACCCTTCTCCCTAGTGGAGTCCCAAATCATATATAAATAAGTCAAGCAAACAAATCAAATTCAAAACTAACCTCTCAAGGGAGCCAAATTAAACCAACTCCCTCAAATAAATCTAACCAAACTCTTATTCAGTAAATCCCCAAACAAATCTATGAAATCAAATCCCAATCCCAATCCCCAATGGATAGCCCAAACCTCGCTTCCCTAGTGAAGGTTCAACACCGATCACTAGTGGACTCGAGCCCCATATCTCTAATAGATATGCCTCCACATCAATTAAAATAAAACAAATTAAAGTTGATTTGATCTTAATCCCCGGTGGATTATAAATTCTTATACTTAGTCGATCTTCTTTCCACAAGTCATATAATTAAATCAAATTCAAACCTTATTCACAGTAGATTTTCTTCTTCTATGCCCTCAACATAGACCCCTCACATGTCATGTCCAATGTATGTGTGATCCCCTAGTGGATCAACCTCCATGTCCTTAACATGGAATTCTCATCAAATCTTATTTCTTCTTTTATGCACACCTTTAATACTTCAACCAAAAGCCTAACAATGTATTCAATCAAATTACATCATCTTAACATTGTAATCAACATTTTATGATTTGTGATGGTGCAAGCTTAAACTAACTATACAATATCATGCTTAACATATTATAGTGTGAATTAAAACACAAGATTATATTATAATATATGATTTTATATTATAATTTTCTATAATATAATATATTGTCTAACATTACACCTCATTAGAATCACTTAAAAAGAACAAATAACAAAAATTTCTCAAAATATGAATAATGTTCTTTTTGGATATAAAATTGTTATTTTTCTAATAGAAATGGTACAAAATAGCATAATTTTAGTGTTGCTTCTTGGTGTGTGTCACGAATTTGGCCAAATTCTTCCATCTCTACCTTCAAATTAACATTTTTGTGAGTTTTGACCCAATGTATTATAACAAAAGTAAAACATACTAAGATGTACAATAACATTTAGTAACACTCCACCACATTCATATATATGTGAAGTTATATTGCTATGTACATTATATTTTAATATGCTTTCATATAATATATGATCTTACATTATATAAAATTTGGTTGAAAAATGAACATTTGGCCAAATCCCACACCCCAATGATGTTCCCTAAAGTTTACCTTAAATTTGGCCAAATCCCATCATCTCAACCTATAAATTAGTATTTTTATGAATTATACCATTACAAACACTACTACATCATACTATAACCAAGTAAAATATGCTAAACAATAAGTATTAATACACAATAGTATGCTATAATGCATGATGCTACACTATGTTATGGCATCCTATATTATAATACACTATAATATATTATATTATATTATATTTCATATTACATCACAAGGGCTTGCTTAAAATAAAAAAATCATAAAATGTTTCTAAATAATAAAAACTATATATTTTAGTCGTATCACTTATATATTTTAAATTGAAATAATATATTATGATGTCGTGCTCTAGCTATTATGAATTTGGCCATTTTCCACCATTTTAAATTCTAAATCCACATTTTTATACACAATGCAATTGTAGGCTTAACTGTATGATTATAAAATACTAAAAGAATTTAAAATGCATAGAATAATATATTATAATATATGATGCTATACTATGCTACAACATATAATATTTATTCTAAACATAAAATCATACTTGTTAGACTACAAGTGGTGTAGCACACCTTTGGTACTACAACCTAATTCCCACTTCAAATTTTACAAATTTCATCATTTGATTTATTAAATCAATACTTTTATGATTTATATTAACATAGACAATAGGGCACAATACCATAATATACTAAAACATTTCAAAACATCTTATAACATCTTAAAACACATCACTACATGCTCAAATATATGATGCTACATTATACTATAATATATGGTATTATAATATGATTTAGGGTTAGGGTTTAGGGTATTGAAATCTATAATAGTTAAGTGAAATTCTATTGAAGACATTATCCTTAGCTACCATAACTATGTTTGGATTAGGTCATTCTTTATATCTACTCCTAATGACATCTTTATTCAAGGTTTAGGGTTTAGGGTTAGGATTTGCTTAGGGTTAGTTTAGGATTTAAGGTTTAGGGATTAGGGTTTAGGGTTTGGGGTTTAGTGTTTAGGGTTTAGGGTTATAGGTTTTAGGGTTTAGGGTTTATGTTCTTAGGTTTTAAGGTTTAAGTTTAAGTTTTTTTATTTTATTATAAGGTTATATAGTATAGTTTTGGTTTTAGGTTTTAGGGTTTAGATTTTAGGGATTAGGTTTAGGGTTGTGGTTTTAGGATTTGTGGGTTTATTTTAGGTTTGCTGTGGATTTAGGGTTTGGGATTTAGGTTTTAGGGTTTAGTGTTTAGGGTTTAGGTGCTTAAGATTTACGATTTAGGTTTAAGGTTTAGGGATTAAGTTTTTCTTTAGGGTTTAAGGTTTTTTTTAACTTAGAATAAATTTAGATTCAACATATCTTATTATTGATTTCATCAACCAAGTAGCACCCTAAGTTTTTTAAGACATAATTGATGATATAGATAAAAAAAGAGTACCCATAGAGAAAATAAAAAACCTTAGATAAGTAGAACCATCTCTACTGTAAAGATACAATTCCATTAGCAATAAATTAGATTGGTTGTTATTTAATTTCTCCAGTTCCCGTTAGAACCACCCTCGCCTCTCTAGTAGCTAGATCTGCCATCATATCCCCAATCTCTACCTCCACCACCACCATGGCTATAACCTCCGTTGCTCCTCCTGCCTCCAAAACCACCACTGCTTTAACCACCACCTCCATATCCACCAGCACCTCTAGATCCCCCACCACCACTACGATAACAGTCTCCTCTGCCTTCGCCTCCACTACCAGATATAGACTAAGCATAGTTGATGGTGATGTTCTTGCTATCATGGTTCTGCCCATACTTATGGTTTAGGGTTAGTTTAGGGTTTAGGGTTAGTTTTGTTTAGGTTAATTTCTTGTGGTTAGGTTTAGGGTAGTAGGTTTTAGGTTTATGGTTTAGGGTTTAGTGTGGTAGGGTTTAGTGAGGGTGGGGAGGTTTAGGTTTAGGTGTGGATTTTAGGTGTGTTTGGGTTAAATTTGGGGTAGTGTAGGGTTTATTCTGGTTTTAGGGTTTAGGGTTTTTTTAAAAAAAAAGTAACCCATTAGGTTTATTTTATTTATTTGAGTTATTTTATTTTTTTTATTTTTATTTATTTATTTTATATTTAATTTAGTTTATTTTATTTTAGTTTAGGTTTATTTAGTTTATTTTTTTGGTTTTAGTTTATTTTTAGTTGAGTTTTTATTATTTTATTTTAGGATAGGTTTATTTTATTTTATGTTAGGTTTAGGTTTTATTTTATTTTTTAGGTGAGGTTTTAAGTTTTATTTTAGGTTTTTAGATTTTATTTTTAGTTCATTTTAGTTTAGGTTTTGGTATTATTTTATTTTATTTTGATTGAGGTTTAGGTTTTTTTTATTTAGTTTTATTTTTTATTTATTTTTAGGTTTTATTTTTAGGTTTTTTTTTAGGTTTAGGTTTTTATTTAGTATTTATTTTATTTTATTTTTGGTTTATTTTATTTTTATTTTAGGTTTAGTTTTTATTTTATTTAGGTTTTTTATATTTTTTAAGTTTAGTTTGGGTTTTTATTTATTTTATTATAAGTTTTATATTATTTTGGTTTAAGTTTTTTAATTTATTTTCTTTTTAAGCTTTTTTCAATTTAGGATTATGTTTTTAGCTTTTTAGGGTTTTGGGTTTAGGTTTAGTGTTAGTTTAGGGTTAAGGGTTTAGGGTTTAGGGTTTGGGATATATGGTTTAGGGTATAGGGTTTAGAGTTTAGGTTTTAGGTTTAGGGTTTAAGTTTTAGTTTAGGGTTTAGGGTTTACTAGTTTTATTTAAGAGAGATTAAATTCAGATTTGACATTTCTTCTCTTCAGTTTGATCAACCAAGTTGTAGCCCAAGTTTTCTGAGACACAAGCAAAGACATAGATAAAAAATGAGCACCCATAGAGCAAATATAAAACCATAGATAAGTAGAACAGTCTCCACTATAAAGAAACAGTTCCATATGCAGTAGATCAGATCGACCATTCTTTAATTTCTACAATTCGGATGAGAACCACCCCTACTTCTCGAGCAGCGAGATTCGCCATCATATGCTCGATCTATCCATCTTCCAACTCTATGGCTATAACCTCTGTCGCTCCTCCGACATCCATAACCACCACTACTCTGACCACCACCTCCATATCCACTAGCACCTTCATATCTCTGACCACCATTGTGATAACTACGCCTCCTCCACCACAGATCTTCTGAGCCTAGTTGATTGTTCCTACCATCAAGGTTCTACCCATTCAGGTTTAGGTTTAGGGTTGGTTTAGGGTTAAAGGTTTAGGTTTAGGTTTTTGGGGTTTAGTTGTAGGTTTTAGGTTTGTTTAGGGTTTAGGTTTAGGGTTTGTGGTAGGGTTATATTAGTCAGGTTAGGATGATTTTAGGGTTTTAGGTTAAGGTTAGGATTTAGTTTAGGGTTTAGGGTTAGGGTTTTAGTTTAGAGTTTAGGTTTTAAGTTAGTTTTATTTAGGGTCAGGTTTAGGTTGTAAGTTTAAGTTAGTTTTAGGTTTAGTTTAGGATTTAGATTTTTTATATATTTTTTAAAATTAAGCAAACCCAGGTTTAGTTTGTATTTATTTATTTTATTATTGGAGTTTATTTTATTTTTACTTTATTTTAGGTTTTTATTATTTATTTTGTTTATTTATTATTATTTTAGGTTTTATTTTAGTTTATATTTAGGTTTATTTATTTTAGTGATTTTATTTTATTTTATTTATTTTATTTTATTTATTTAGTTTACATTTTTATTAATTTTTATGTTTAGGTTTTAGGTTTTATTTTATTTTTAGGTTTTATTTTTTAATTTAGTTTAGTTTATTTTATTTTATTTTATTTTTAGTTTTGTTTTTGGTTTATATTTTATTTTAGATTTAGGTTTATTTATTTATTAGATTATTTTATTTAGTTTAGGTTTATTTTATTTAGTATTTTATTTTAATTTAGTTTTATGTTTTGAGTTGGGTTTATTTTTTTTTAAGTTTAGCTTTATTTAATTTTATTTAATTTAAGTTTATTTTATTTTAGATTTTATTTTAGGCATTTATTTTATTTAGTTTATTTATTATTTTTATTAGGTTTATTTAGTATTTAGGTTTTTTGGTTTAGCTTTGGGTTTTTTGGGGTAGATCAGGGTTAGTTTTAGAGTTTTAGTTATTGTTTATTTAGTTTAGTTTTGAGTGGCCCATGATTTGGGTTATTAAGGTTAGGGCCAATGGAGGCCCAGCTCAAGAGTTAGGTCAAGCAAAGGGGCTCAGGGCCCAGTTTAGGTCAGGCCTAGGAGTGATCAGCCTGTTCAGGTCAGTTGGGCCCAGGGTTAGGTGTAGGTTATTGGCCAGGTCATTTTTAGGTTTAGGAGTTTAGTCAGGTTTGTTTAGTTTAAAAAAAACCACATGGTTAGGTTTATTTATTTATTTTATTATTTTATTTTATTTTTTTTTTTAGGTTTATTTTTCTTTTATTTAATTTAGTTAATTTATTTTAGTTTATTTAGTTTAGTTTAGTTTAGAGTATTTATTTAGTTTAGTTTTATTTTAGGTTTAGGTTTTATTTTAAAGTTTAGGTGAATTTTATTTTTTTAGGTTTAGGTTTTAGTTTTTTATTTTAGGTATTTTATTTTATTTTAGTTTTGTTTTTATTTTTTAGTTTATTTTATTTTATTTAGTTTTAGTTAGATTTAGGTTTAGTTTATTTTAGGTTTAGGTTTAGGTCGTATTTATTTTAGTTTAGGTTTAGGTTTATTTTATTTCGTTTATTTTACTATTATTTTAGGTATATGTATTTTTTAATTTAGGATTTAGGTTTTTTTATAAGTTTTATTTTTAGGTTTATTTTCTAGGTTTAGGTTTATATTTAGTTTTTATTTTATTTTATTTTAGGTTTATTTTATTTTTATTTTATCTTTCATTTTTATTTTATTTTACTATTTTATTTTAGGTTTATTTTATTTTATTGTTTAGTTTAGGTTCTTAGTTTTTTTTTTTTAATTTTGTTTTTTAATTTTATCTTATTTTTTTTTAGGTTTTATTTTAGTTTTTTAGCTTTTATTTTATTTTATTTAGGTTTAGGTTTATTTATTTATTTTATTATTATGTTTTATTTAGTTTGTGTCTTTTTTTGGGGTTTAGGGTTTAGTTTGGGTTTCTGTTTGGGGTTTGGGGGTTTGGGTAGGGTTTAGGGTTTAGGGTTTTAGTGTTTAGGGTTTAAGGTTTAAGGTTTAGGGTTTAAGGTTTAGTGATTTTAGTGTTTAGGGTTTAGTGTTTAAGGTTTAGGTTTTAGGACTAGGGTTCAATTTTTAGTTTAGGGTTTAGGGTTTTTGGTTTTTTTTAGCAGAGAAGAAATTCAACATCAACATTTCTTCTTTTTGACTTCGTCAACCAAGTAACACATGAAGTTTTCTAAGACACAAGCGAGGACATAGATAAAAAATGAGCACGCATAGAGCAAATCAAAAATCCTAGATAACTAGAACCATCTCTGTTGTAAAGACTCTTCTATAAGTTGTAGATTGGATCAACCGTTCTTGAGTTTCTCTAGTTCCCATCAGAACCACCCTAGTCTCTCAAGTGGCGTGATTCACCATCATATCCCCGATCTCTCCCTCAGCCACCACCACCTTCATATCCACCAGAACCTCTAGATCCCCCACCACCACTATGATAATTGCCACCTCTGCCTTCGCCTCCACCACCAGATCTAGACTGAGCTTGGTAGATGGTGATATTCTTTCTCAAGGTTATGCCCATTCTTAGGGTTTAGGTTTATTTTTTAATTTATTTTTTTTGGTTTAGTTTAGAGTTTGGGGATTTTAGGTGGTTTAGGTTTGGGCTGGGGTTAAGGTTTGGGGTTTGGGTTTGTGGTTTAACATTTAGTGGTTTTGGGTTTTAGGGTTTTATGTGGGTTTGTTTGTTAGGTTGGGTTTTAGGGTTTTATTATAAGTTTTCAGGTTTAGGTCTTTTTAGTTTTATTTTATTTAGTGTTTTGCTTAGGTTTATTTGATTTAGGTTTTTTGAATTTTAGGATTTAGTTTAGGGTTTATTTTTTTTTAGGCTAAGTTAGTTTGGGCTCATTTTTTTAAGGTGCTTAGGTTTCAGAGCCTAGTTTAGTGGGGTTTCAGTGGGTTGGTTAGGTAGGATTAGTTTTTTAGGTCCATTTAGTGGTATGGATTAGGGTTTTTGGATTTAGGATTATGGTAGTGGTTTTTTAAAATTAGCAAAATAAAGAGTTTATGTTTATTTATTTTAGTTTATTTTTATTTATTTAGTTTAATTATTTTAATTTTATCCAGGTTTATTTTTTATTTTATTTAATTTTTTTATTTATTTTTTAGTTTATTTTAGTTTTTTTTTATGTTCTTAGTTTTATTTTTATTTTTTTATTTAATTTTTAGCTTATTTTATTTTTTATTTTTTATTATTTTATTTTGTTTAGTTTAGGTTTCATTTTATTTAGTTTTAGTTTTATTTTTTTATTTGATTTTATTTTCAAATTTAGGTTTAAGTTTTTATTTTATTTTATTTTTCTTGTATTTAGGTTTAGATTTTTTATTTATTTTATTTTGTGTTTAGGTTTAGGTGTGGTTGGGTAGTGGGTATTTAGGGTTAGAGAAGGGGTGCAGGGTTTCTGTAGGGTTAGGGCCTAGGGTAGGCAAGGTTTTAGGGTCAGTGTTAAGATTTAGGGTTGTGGTGGATTTTTCAGGTCAGTTCAGTTATGCATAGGGTAGTTAGTTGGGTTAGGGTTTAAGGTAGGGTAGATTTTAAGGGCTCAGGGCTCAGTAGGTTTGTATTTTTTTAACCAAACTAGAAGTTCACAATTAATTTTGATTTTAATTATTTTAATTTTATTTTATTTTATTTAGGTTTTATTTTATTTTTTATTTTAGTTTATTTTATTTAGTTTTTTATCTTAGTTTTTTTGTAGTTTATCTTATGTTTTATTTATTTATTTTAGTTTAATTTTATTTGATTTCATCAAGTTTAGTTTAGTTTTATTTTATTTTATTTTATCATATTTAGGATTTTCTTATTTATTTTATTTTTAGGTTTATTTATTGGTTTTTTGGGGTTTTGGTCCAGGTTTGGGTTATTTTGGCCAGTTTAGTTTAGGTTTAGTTTTAGTATCAGTTTAGGGTAGGTCAGGGTTTCAATTTTAGTGGTTTAGGGTTTAAGGTTTAGGGTTTATTTTAGATTTAGTATTTGTAGGTTTTGGCTCATTCAGGTTTAGGGTTACTTTAGGATTTAGGGTTTTTAGGACAGTTATCAGGGTAGGTTTAGAGTTTTTTAATTAACTATTAGAGTTCATTAATTTATTTTATTTTTTTTAACTATTTTAATTTATTTTATTTTTAATTTATTTATTTTATTTTTTTATTTTTAGTTTACTTTATTTTATTTTAAGTTTTTATTTTGGTTTATTTTAGTTTAGGTTTTATTTTATTTTAATTTTATTTTATTTTATTATATTTATTTATAGGTTTTTTTATTTTTTTTTAGGTTTAGGTTTTATTTTATTTTAGTTTATTTAGGTTTTATTTTAGTTTTAGGTTTAGGTCTATTTTAGTTTTATGTTATTTAGTTTTGGGGTTTTAGTTATTTTTAGTTTAAGTTTTAGGTTTTCTTATTTTATTTATTTATTTTAGTTAGTTTAGGTTTATTTTATTTATTTTATTTTATGTTTATGTTTTTTAGTTTAGTAGGTTTTTTTTTTTTAAATATTTTAGGATTAATTTATAGGTTTAGGTTTTATTTTAGTTTTATTTTATTTTGTAGGTTTATTATTTTATTTACATGGGTATTTTATTTTAGGTTTTATTTTTTAGGTTTACATTTTTTAGTTTATTTTATGTTTATTTATTTATCTTAGTTTAGTTTTATTTTATTTATTTATTTTTAGTTTAGTGGGTTTTATTTTATTTAACCATTTAGCTTTTTTTTTTATCATTATTAAGCCTTTATCTAGTTTGTTTAAGTTTTAAATTTTGAGGATAGCCTAGGGTTAGGGCCTGGGGCTCAGGGCCAGGGTCAGGCTAGTCAGGCTCAGTAGGGTCAGGCTAGTTTTTTAGGGCCCAGGATTTTAGGCTCAGGTTTAGTGGCTCAGTTAGGGTAGGTTTAGTAGGCCTAGGTTTTGTGGCCTTTAGCATTTTGGCTCAAGTAGGGCTCAGTTTAGGGTCAGGATTTGGGTTTGGTTAAGGGATAATTTGGATCATTTATTAATTATCATTTATTTTGTGGGTCCAGGTTTATGGTAAGTTTAGATTTTTTATGGCTCAGTATGTGTGGCTTAGAGTGGTTTGTGCTTAGGTTGTTTGTGGTTAGGGTTAGGTTTAATGTTTAAGATTATTTTTGAAATTACAAACCAAGGTTTAGTTTGTTTACTTTATTTTTTTTTATTTATCTAGATTATTTTGTTTTTTTTATTTTATGTAGTTTAATTTTTATTTTATTTAGTTTAGTTTATTTTATTTATTTTATTTTAGTTTAGGTTTTTATTTTAGTTTATTTTTGGTTTAGGTTTTTATGTTTATTTTTTACTTTTTTATTTGTTTTGTATTTTTTTATTTTTAGTTTAGGTTTTATTTTGGTTTATTTTTAGGTTTATTTTAATTCATGTTTAGGTTTATTTTTATTTATTTTATTTTATTTTATAGGGTTTAGGTTTAGTTTATTTTAAGTTTTAGGTTTAGGTTTTATTTGTTTAGGTTAGTTTATTTTAGTTTCATTTAGGTTTAATTTATTTTATCTAGTTAAGTTTTTTTTTTTAGTTTAGGGTTTAGGTTTAATTTTTTTTTTCATATATTTTATTTTATTTCATGTTTATTTTATTTTATTTTAGTTTAGTTTTATTTTATTTAGTCTCATTTTAGGTTTATTTTATCTTTAGTTTATTTAAGTTGTTAACCATTTTAGGTTTTAGTTTTATTTTATTTTATTTATTAGCCTTTATTTAGTTATGTACTTTAGTTTGGTTTTATTTTATTTGATTTAGGTTTAGGTTTTATCTTTATGTTTTATTTATTTTTAATATTTTTTTTAGTTAGTTTAGGGTTGGGGTTATATTTATGATTTTGTGTTTAGTTTCAGTTTTAGTCAGGGTTTGGCTCATGTTTTGGTTTATTTTAGGGCTTAGTGGAGGCTCAGGCCTAGATCAGATGGCCTGGTCAGGTTTAGGGCTCAGGATTTAGGTCAGGGTCAGGGCCTGAGTTTAGTGGCCTGGGTCCAAAACTTAAGGTCTTAGGGTCTCTCAGTTTAGGTAGGCTAGAATAGGTTGTGATTATGGTAGCCTGTTAGATCATTTTATTTATTTATTATTATTATATTTAGGTAGGGTTTAAGTGGTCAGGTTTTGGTTTTGGGGTAGTGCAGGGTGTGAGTCAGTTAGTAATTTGGTAGTAGGGTGGTTGGGTAGGATCAAGTGGTTAGGGTATTATTTGAAATTAAGCAAACTAGCAAAGTTTAGTTTATTTACTTATTTAATATTTTAGATTATTTCTTTGTTTTTATTTAGTTTAATTTTGTTTTTATTTATTTAGTTTATTTTTTTTTTTGGGTTATTTTATTTTATTTTTTTATTTTAGTTTATTTTGGTTTAGTTTAGTTTATGTTTTTTTTAGTTTAGTTTTATTTTATTTTTTATTTTTTTTATTTGTCCAAGTTTTCTTTATTTTAGGTTTATTTTAAGTTTATTTCATTTTATGTTTAGGTTTTATTTATTTTAGTTTAGTTTATTTTAGTTTAATCAAGTTTAATTTATTTATTTATTTTAGTTTTTTTTTTAGTTTTTTAAGTTTTTTGTTTTGGTTTAGGTTTTTTAATTGTATTTTATTTTATTTTATGTTTAGTTTTATTTTATTTAGGTTTTATTTTTTTTAGGTTTATTTATTTTTTTAGTTTAATTTAAGTTTTATTATTTTTTGTTTTAGTTTATTTTATTTTATTTTATTTTTATTTTAGGTTTTAGGGTTTAGTTTAGGTTTTAGTTTAGGTTTTAATTTAGGTTTCTATTTTATTTTATTTTATTTAGGTTTAGGCATATTATTTTATTTTATTTTTAGTTTTTTTAGTTTAGGTTAATGTTTTTAGGTTTTTATGGTTTAGGGTTTAAGGTTTTTTGGGTTTAGGGTTTAGGGTTTAGGGTTTAGGGTTTAACATTGTAGGGTTTTTGGGTTTAGGGTTTATGGTTTGGGGGTTAGGGTTTAGCATTGTAGGGTTTAGGGTTTAGGGTTTTTGGGTTTAGGGTTTAGGGTTGAAGGTTTAGGGTTGTAGGTTTAGGGTTTAGGGTTTAGGGTTTAGGGTTTTTTCTTAGGGAAGCCCTATGTAGGGGTATTTTATTGTCACAAAAAGAGGGTTACAAGGTCCTTAATGGGGATAAACTCCATAACTTCTCGAGAGCAATCACCATGGAGTAAATCTCCATCTAAGTACATCCAAAAGCAAAGAAGACATTCAAGCAATCAAAAGATACAATTTGATTATCATAATAAGCCTGGGAAGATTAGGCCAATGCTGGAGGACGGATAATGCATGACAATATGGAGCAAATCCAAAGAGGACAAGAGAGAATCACCACACAATTGTAATAAGAAAGAGATTAGAATAATTAATAAGACAAAAAGATAAATGAAAACAACATAACTGAGAATGATAGTGGAATTGGGATAGAGAAGGCTCAAACCACACCAAGTTGGGAGATGCAAATATGAGCATCCAAACTTCAGAAGGGTTACATCATAAGCTACCAAACCAAAAGGGAGTGAGATCATGCCATCATAGCCAACAAACTGAGGAGATAACACGCTTTTTGATAGTCTTGTGAGCTTTATTACGCAAAACCTAAACAAAATCATATCTAAGAGAGGAAATTACAAAGAGTCAAGGAAAAAGCCGATATAAACCCTCCAAAAGAAAAAATAGAGACAACTTGTGAAATAATCAAGCCAATGAGCCTATAATTAACACCATCCCAAACATATGATATATATATGAATCTTTCGCCAAGAAAAACCCCTATTAATATCCATATGAAAAAAAAAAGCAATTATAAAGGAAGATAGCCCAACAGAAATAGAGCAACCTACCAAAAATAGCACCAAGTAAAGACAAGAGCTACAGCCCGAAAAAAGATTCGTGACCAAAAAAATCGATAATCCATCAACAACAACCAAGAGAGCAAGATAGCAAAAGGCGTAAAAGCATAATACCACACATTAATAGATAGAACATAAGAATGCACAAACCTAACCGAAGATGGGAATAGAGACAATAAAGATAATGTAGATCACAACAATCGATGAACAAAGCATAAACAACACGCATTCGAAAGCCAACCCCAACAAAGAAATTAATGCAACAATGGAACCCACCGAAAGAAAAAAAAGTGGATTCAAATGAGTATCAACATTAAAATCCATAAAAGCAAGACAAAGATAACCAAGGAAAACTAGCCAAGATAAAACAGTTAAGACAACATCCAAGACAGAAGGGATATAATAAAAATCTTCAATCGAGTAGACATTGCAATAGTTAATAACCAAATAGATAGAGCATAAAAATAGGTATCTGGAGGGCAGCAACCCAAATAGCAATCATCAAAAACCATCACAACAGCAATGTCAGAAACAGCTTGCTGAACATAGGACCCTGAAGTCCTACAGCCTACAAAGATGGAGCCAACATAGGAGTCATGAAAAACCAAGACAAGAAACAACCAAGACAACAAAAACCAGCTAGCTTGCCATAAAGCCACCCATCTAGGATAAACAGTGGAATAGATACAATTTTAACTGAAAGAAGATAGAGAAAATAATAGCAGATAGAGTAGACCAATGAATTCAGATGATATGCATATAATAAACCAATATGGGGGTTCAAAGCAAAAACCACCAAGCAATGAACTTCAGAGACTTGTCAAAATAAACCAAAACCCAGAATGTAGAGTATTAATGTCACCAACAACCAAGGCAGACACCAACAAGGGCCAAGAGTCCACCCAAAAGCATATGTAAAGATCCAAAATTCGATGAATAATCACTGGATCTGCTCAATGTTAATGAACCAAGTGGGATAAAATAAGGAGAAAATAGCAAAATACCAATTATTAAAAGAAAAAATAATAGTCAAAAGCAAAAACAAGGAACAGATAATAACCACAAAGACCACCAGATGGACAAAGGACCCTAAAATCCGAAAGCCAACAATGGTAGCAAAAGGGTTCAAAGGATAATAAATAGAAAAAACCTTGTAGATAAAGCTGAGTTTAGTGGCATCTATTGTTGGCTTTAGAGCCCTTTATCAGTGTAAATGCCAAAAACAGAGAGCCTCCAAATATAGGAGAAGCTATTAAAACACCAAATCATGGCACAGAGATCAAGACAACAAGTAATATCCGTGTGAAGCATCCACAAAAGACACAAAAAGGAACAGAAAGCCATAAAATAAAGAGGTATACAGTTAAAAGATGAATGGATAGTATACATCAAAAGGTTAGATTAAGTTCTAAGATAAGGAAACCTAGAATTCTACAAGTTAACCAGCCCACACAAGTGTTTGGGTAAGGTGAGTTGATCAAAGAAGATGATATCATCTGATCTAGCACCAAGATTGGCAAGCTAGTCAACACAAGATTTCCTTCATGCCAAACATGAGTGATGTTAAAATTCAGTTGGGAAAGAAAAGCTCTAGTTTGCTTGAGGAGGTAGTACAATTCAGTGCTGCTCATTTTGGTGGAAGTCAAAAGATCAATTAGCAGAAGAGCATCCACCTCAATCCAAATATTGAGCCAGCCATTTTGGAGGAAAATCTCAAGAGCTTTGTAGACATCCATAAGCTCAGTAAATGGGACAATGTAGGAAGTAAGGGGATAAGCAAAAGCACATAGTATTATACCCTTAGAGTTCCTGAAAATGCCACCACAACTAGAGCCATTATGAGAGACAGAGCCATCAGTATTAATTTTAATAATATGGTCAAGTGGTTTTATCCAATAAACAATCTTGTCATTTCGACAGTAAGGTTGGTCCGACAGGTTAAAACCAAGTTTATTGGCCACAAATTTATAGCCTTTGAAATGTTTGTAATGAATAAGATTGGCTTTAAACAAGTCACAAATTTTGTTTTTAGTTCTAGCAATAATCCTCACGTGGTTCATAGGGAACCCACGATGTTTTGCATCATTTTGGTCCATCCATGTGAACCAGATAAGAGTGATAGCAGTAATGACTTTAATGTGACCTTTAATAGTATTATTAAAATAGACTTCAAGAAGTTGATATAAAGAAAGAGAGCCATTGAAATTGCTTTTAAAAAAGATCATCATACCAAATCCAAAGCTTAGAAGCAATGGCCCCATTAATAAAAAAACATGATTAACATTCTCAATATGGAAACAACATTGACATTTAGAGGGTAAATGGAACCCTTTACCCCACAACAAGGAATCAGGATAAAATTTTTCGAATATGCCAAGTAAGAACGAATAAGAAGTAGGATATTGTTATTCCAAAGTTTGGAGAACACATAGGAGGAATCATGAGTATCTTTAATGTGGAGCCACACATTTTGAGGTTTAAAATCACCATTATGTGAGAGCTTAAAGAGAATCTGGTCTTGATTGTTTGGAGTGATAGGAATAGTAGAAACCATATTCAAGAAAGTAAAAGGGATAAAATTAGCAAGCTTACTATTGTTCCACTTGTTGTTATGCCAGAAAGAATTAACTCTAATAGCGACAGTGGAATGGGTGGAGAGTAATCATCAATGGATCCACATCCACTCCAGTTATCTTGCCAAAAGAAAGAAGCGCCAGAGTTAATGCACCAAAAAATTAAGGATTTTGCATCCCATTTGACGTAACAAAGTCTTTTCCACAGTGAGAATCACCCTTTAAAGGGACAAATGAGGGGTGCTTACCTGGCAATATTTAGTCATGAAATTAGCCCAAAGACTATGATTACTCCTAAAATTCCACCAGTTTATAGGAAAAGGCATTGATAGCTTCTTTATGGATTTACAACCAAGACCACCTTCACAAAAGTGCCACAACTTTTAAACCAAGAGGTCCAGGCATTCTTTAGAGGAGGTATTGAGCCCCGTAAAAATTTGTTTAGAGACGCCAATCATGATGATAGAAATGTGACAATGGTTTGGATGAGATATAAAGGCATGGAATTAAGAGTTCTCTTAATCAAGGTTAGTCTACCACCGAAAGAGAGTAAATGAAATTCCCAAACCAAAATTTTATTAGATATTTTCTGAATAAGGTCATCAAAAAGATGAGATCTTTTCTGGCCTTTAAAAAGCGGAGCCTCGAGATAATTAATGGGAAGTTGATTTTGCTTAAAATTAGTAATTCTGGAGATTTGATTTAGTCTATTAGTAGGAATCTTAGATGAGGGAATAAAACAACATTTTCTTTCATTGAGAAAGAGACCACTAACTTTGCCAAAATCATTTAAGAGATTCTTAATAGTTTTAACATGTTGAAGAGAGGCATTATAAGATTATAAAATCATCGAAAGCTAAGATGAGAAACAGGGAAACCACCATGAGTTTTAAAAAACATGCTAGGATTTTTAATGAAAAGATCATTGGGGCTCCTCGAAAGATATTCTACATCAATGATAAAAAGAGAAGGAGAAAGAGGGTCACCTTATCGCAAACCATGACTCGAAGTAAAGAAACTAAGGGACTCACCATTCATGATAATAGAAAACCAGACATTTGTGATATAACTTTTAAGCTGGATAAAATAATTAGAGAAACCAAACAAATGTAAGATTTGAAAGAGGAAATCCCACGAGAGGTTGTCAAAGGCTTTAGAGATGTCTAGTTTGAAAAGGATATTACCTCCTCTGGAAGGAACATCAATGTCATGAACCAGCTCTTGAGCAAGAAGAATATTATCAGATATGGCTCTATTTTTAACAAAGCCAGTTTGGTTAGGGGAGATGATTTTAGGGAGCAGAGAGCTAATCTTATTATTAATTAATTTAGCAATTAGTATTTTGGAAAAAGGTGCAAAGACTAATAGGTCTAAAATCGCCCCAAGATTCAGGATTATTGGTTTTTGGAATAAGGATAGAAGTACAAAAAATATCTGGGAATAGAGTTGCCATCAAATCAATAACAAAGATCAACAAGATCGATTTAATAAAAGGCCAACAATAAAAGAAATGAGTCATAGCCATCGTACAAGAATGTAATTAGTGTTCATGCTATTGAGAGTACTACTGATCTCTACTTCTGAGGGATGCATAATGAGCACATGGTTATCCTCATTGTTAATCATAGAAGGGATTTGATGGGTGTTGGAGGGAGTTTCTAACAAAGGATTAGAATTTAATAAATTTTGAAAGTGATGTATGATGATTCCTTAATTTTATTATTATCGCTATCCACCATTAGAGTTCTTAATTTTCTTAATCGAAGTTTAAAGCTTTCCGTTTATTGCAAATAGCATGGAAATACCTTGTGTTTCTGTCACCATCAGCAATATGGTTGCTAGCGGCTTTTTGACGCCAATAGGTTTCCTCCATATTTTGGTAATTAATCAAGTTATCTTTGGCAATGCTCAACTCATCAAGCTTACTGGGATTAGTTAAGATAACCTCTTTAAGAGAGCAAACAACTTGTTCAATAGCTTTAAGATTGGTAAAAAGATTTTTAAATATATGCTTGTTCCACCAATTGAGGTTTTATTTAAGTCTTGTGAGCTTAATCCAAAGATGAATCATGCCTTTAATAGAATTATCTAGGTGAACAGGAGCCATCCAATTAGTGAAGACGACATTAGTGAAATCGCCATGTTGGGTCCACATATTTTGGAATCTAAAAGGTGAGGGAGTAGATGGTAAAGGGGAGTTTTGATAGAGATCAAAAGAGGAGCATGAGAAAGTTTTGCTCAAATGCTCAAGAGGAAAGGCCATTGATTGATCCAAAGAGAATTAAAGAGGGTCCCACAAGATCGCCAAAGTCTAGAGTTATGCCACATGTAATCGCACTAAAACCAATGTCAATCATTGCAATCAAGGATCATATTAGAGAAGTCTTCTATGGAATGGAGGTTAGGAGAACATCCTCCCCTGCTTTCTGAAGAAGCAATGATAGTGTTGAAATCACCCCCAACCAACAGGGGAAGGTTAACCAAGGAGGCGAAGGTTCTTAAGTGATTTCAAAGGATGTTCCTACCTGCTCTATTATAAGAAGCATAGATAAAGGAACCAAAAGTTGAAAACTCACCTAATGAGATTTTGACATTAATCTATTGATCAAGATCATCAATGATAGAAATGGTGATGGAATTATTTCAAAAATACCATATTTGATTATTAAGATTGAAGAGGAAATTTTGAAATCCAAGCGATCTAGCAACATGGGAAATCTTGGAAGAGTTAATGAAAGGCTCAATAATAACAAGTAATTTGATGTTATGAGCGACAGGCTCCTAACACGTATGACAGGAGAGTCCCACAACCCTGGATATTCCAAATAAGAAAATTAATCATAAAAAATCCAAAAAAGGAAAAGGTAAGAAATGAAATGGAAAAGAAAGAGAGGACATAATTATGAGGTGTTAGAAGAACGGTGGTTCTAGTGAAGTTATTATTAGTCATTTTGGCTTTATAAGATTTTTTTAATAACAGTTTGGAAGGGTCTATCAAGATCCAAAGTATCTCCATCGTAAAAGGGATTGGTTTTGGTATCTAATAGGAGAAAGATCGTCAATGTTTTAGTAAGGGTGATTTCTCCTTCTTCAGATGTTAAGAATGAGAAATTGGGATTGCTGAGTATCACTCAGAGAAATAGAAGGGGAGGTTCTTGCACCATTAATAGTACAAATATCATTTCATTGCCATGATGCATAATCGATTTTGGTTTGACACCAAAGGATTAACATTATTTTGATCCAATATAAGATTCCCAAATTGTCATTAAGATTCAAATGGAGCAAAGGATTATCATGAGAAGCCAAATTATTACAAGTAGGAGTAGTGCTAGGTAAGTTATCATTAGTTTCTTCACACACACCTCAATAGTAATTTTATACCAAGCTCGTAATGTTTTTTTCATTAGACAAATCAAGTAGTAATAAAGGGGTAGGATGAGTTCCATTATGGGTAGGTTTAGGCACATAAGCTAACTTATTGGTTTTCCCAGTTCCAAGAGAGGTATTAGTATCCTGTGATATATTCTTTTTAAGATTAGGGTGTAACACAAAGCATTCAGAGTGATCATGACCATGGATCTTATAGTGAGTGCAAAAGATGGGGAAATTTTTAAATTCTACTTTCTAGTTATACTTGAATTTTTCTGAACCGATCCAAACTTCTTTGGGGTATTTTTTGGTAATGTCAATCTCAACCAAGATCGTTATTGGATGGTGATCTAGTGGTAGTGGCTTGATCAATTTGAAGGGTCTACCAAATAGAGCTACCAAAGAACTTGGTGAGTAACATTGTGAATTCTCATGTTGGGAAAAGCAAGCCATAAAAGGAACAATAGGGGATTCCTCTTTGACATCAAAAAGGGGTGACCATTTCAAGAGCCACATTTGATAATTATACACAAAATAGGAGTGATGAGCAAAGACTCGAGAATAACCTAAATAATTAGATAACTGAATAAGGATATGTCGAGGATCAATCAGCCCAATAGTGAAGACTCCTGAAAGCTTTAAGCTATGTAAGAAAGATCAGATATTTTCTATAGTAGCGCACCGAAGAGAGAATTTATCAATTAAAGGGAACTCAAAAGGCTTAGCTAATTTCTCCACATCCTGGTCAGAACACATGACAGCCGGCAATCCATGGAATGAGGTTAAAATTAAGTTAACCGAGGCATTAGAGCAAGGGTTCTTACCAAAAAGAGCATCCTTAAAGGACTTAACAGTAGGTACATTAACGGATGCAATTGGATCCAAAGTACCTTTAGGATCAGAGGGCAAAGCTAGTGCATCTAGGTGCGACGAGCTCAGTAGCATGGAGAGCGATGCTTCCGCAATTGAACGATCAAGTGAGAGTCACATAACAAAGAAACCAAGCAAGCAATAAAATAGTGATCACCAGGTAGCCATCTTGCCAAATCGAAAAAATTACATGGGAACACAAAATCATGAGAGAGAGCCGATTTAGAGGAAGGAAGGAGTTTAGGGTTTTTAGTTTTTAGATTTTTTTTTTTGGTTTAGGGTTTAGGGTTTAGGATTTAGGGTTTAGGATTTAGGGTTTAGGATTTAGGGTTTTAGTGTTTAGGGTTTAGGGTTCTGGATTATTTATTTTTCTTTATTTATTTATTTTATTTAGGGTTTAAGGTTTATGGTTGAGAGTTTAAGGTTTTTTATGGTTTGGGGTTTAGGGTGTAGGGTTTAGAGTTGTATGTTTAGGGCATAAAGTTAGTTTTAGGGTTTAGGGTTTATGGTTTAGCGTTTACGGTTATTTTTTTTGAAATTAAGTAAACTAGTTGGTTTAGTTTTATTTACTTTATTTTTTATATGGTTTAGATTATTTTCTTTTTTATTTTTATTTAGGTTTAATTTTTATTTTATTTAGTTTAGTTTATTTATTTTTGGTTTATTTATTTTAGTTTAGGTTTTTTATTTTAGTTTATTTTTTGGTTTAGGTTTGGGTTTATGTTTATTTTTTAGTTTAGTTTTATTTTTATTTTTATTTTTTATTTTGTTTCAAGGTTTAGGTTTTTATTTTATGTTTATTTTTAGGTTTATTTTTTTTAGTTTATGTTTAGGTTTATTTTTAGTTTATTTTATTTTATTTAGTTTTGGGTTTAGGTTTAGTTTATTTTAAGTTTAGGTTTAGGTTTTATTTATTTTAGTTTAGTTTATTTTCATTTTGATTTAGGTTTAATTTATTTATTTATTTTAGGCTTAGGTTTTTTTTAGTTTAGGGTTTTAAGTTTTTTATTTTTTTATTTTTTAGGTTTAGGTTTTTATTTAGTTGTTATTTAATTTTTTTAAGTTTATTTTATTTTTAGTCTATGTTTAGTTTTCATTTTATTAAGGTTTCTTATTTTTAGGTTTATTTTATTTTTTAGTTTAGTTTAATTTTTTATCTATTTTATTTAGTTTAGTTTTATTTTATTTTATTATATTTTAGGTTTTCTTTAGCTTTGGTTTAGGTTTTAGTTTAGGTTCTAGTATTGGTTTTTATTTTATTTTATTTTATTTAGGTTTAGTCTTTTAATTTTATTTTATTTTTAGTTTTTTAAGTTTAGGTTAAGGTTTTAAGGTTTTTAGGGTTTAGAGTTTAGGGTTTTGGGTTTAGGGTTTGGGGTTTAGGGTTTATGGTTTAGGGTTGTAGGTTTTTGGGTTTAGGGTTTAGGGTTTATGGTTTAGGGTTTAGGGTTTTTGGGTTTAGGGTTTAGGGTTTAGAGTTATAAGATTTAAGGTTTAGTGTTGTAGGTTTTAGGTTGTAGGTTTAAGGTGTAGGGTTTAGGGTTTAGGGTTTAGGTTGTAGGTTTTAGGGTCTAGGGTTTAGGGTTTAGGGTTTAAGGTTTAGGGTTTCAATTTTAAGGTTTATGGTTTAGGGTTTTTGGGTTTAAGGTTTAGGGTTTTGGGTTTAGAGTTTACGATTTAAGGTTTAGGGTTGTAAGTTTTAGGTTGTAGGTTTAGAGTTTTGGGTTTAGGGTTTAGTGTTTTTGGGTTTAGGGTTTAAGGTTTAGGGTTTAGGGTTTAGGGTTTGTGATTATTTATTTATTATTTATTTATTTTATTTATGGTTTATGGTTCAGGGTTTAGGGCTTTTTATGGTTTATGGTTTGGGGTGTAGGGTTTAGAGTTGTAGGTTTAGGGCTTAGGGTTAGTTTTAGGGTTTAGGGATTAGGGTTTAGGGTTTTTTTTTTCAAATTAAGTAAAGTGGTAGGTTTAGTTTTATTTACTTTATTTTTTTTGTTTTAGAATATTTTCTTTTAAGTTTGATTTTTATTTTTATTTAGTTTAGTTTATTTATTTTAGTTTAGCTTTTTTATTTTAGTTTTCTTTTTAGCTTAGGTTTGGGTTTATGTTTATTTTTAAGTTTAGTTTTAATTTTATTTCTATTTTTTATTTTGGTTCAGGTTTTAGGTTTTTATTTTAGGTTTATTTTTAGGTATATTTTTTAGTTTATCTTCAGGTTTATTTTTAGTTTATTTTATTTTATTTAGTTTAGGGTTTAGGATTACTTTATTTTCTATTTAGTTAAGGTTTTATTTATTTTAGTTTAGTTTATTTTAGTTTCAGTTTAGGTTTAATTTATTTTTTTATTTTAGGCTTAGGTTTTTTTAAGTTTAGTGTTTAGGTATTTTTATTATTTTTTATTTTTTTAGGTTTAGGTTTTTGTTTAGTTGTTATTTTATTTTATTTTATGTTTATTTTATTTTAATTTATGTTTAGTTTTTATTTTATTTAGGTTTCTTAATTTAAAGTTTTTTTTATTTTTTAGTTTAGTTTATTTTTTATCTATGTTATTTTCATTTAGTTTTTATTTTATTTTATTTTTTTAGGTTTAGGTTCAAGTTTAGGTTTAGTTTAGGTTTTAGTTTTGGTTTTTATTTTATTTTATTTTATTTAGGTTTAGGTTTTTATTTTTATTTTATTTTTAGTTTTTTTTAGTTTATGTTAAGGTTTTTAGGTTTTTAGGGTTTAGGGTTTAGTGTTTTGGGTTTAAGGTTTGGGTTTTGGATTTTGGGTTTAGGATTGTAGGTTTTAGGGTTTAGGGTTTAGGGTTTATGGTTTAGAGTTTATGGTATTGGGTTTAGGGTCTTTGGGTTTAGGGTTTAGGTTATATGTTTAGGGTTTAGGGTTTAGGGTTTAGGGTAAGGGTTTTTTTAATTTATTTTTTATTTTTTATTTCATATTTAGGGTTTAGGGTTAGTTTTAGCATTAGTTTAGGGTTTAGAATTTAGGTTATAGGGTTTAGGCTTTAGGGTTTAGGGTTTTAGGGTTTAGTGTTTAGGGTTTAGGGTTAATTTAAGGTTTAGGGTTTAGGGTTTTATGGTTTATGGTTTTGGGTTTAGGATTTAGGGTTTAATGTTTTTTTTTAAATTAAGTAAATTAGTATGTTTAGGATTATTTAGTATATTTAGTTTAATTTTAATTTATTTTACTTTACTTTATCTTTTATTTTTATTTAGGTTTATTTTTTTAGTTTATGTTTACAAATAAAGGGTTTAGTGTTTTTTAGGGTTTAGGTTTAGGATTTAGGGTTTGCCATTGTAGGGTTAAGATTGTAAGTTTAGGGTTTAGGGTTTAGGGTTTGAGATTTTTTTTTAAATTAAGCAAACCAGTAGGTTTAGGTTTATTTAGTATATTTAGCTTATTTTTTTATTTATTTTCATCTATTTATTTTATATTTTTATTTATATTTTATTTTTATTTAGTTTAGTTTATTTTTTTCTGTTTATTTATTTTAATTTAAGTTTTTTATTTTAGATTAGGTTTATTTTTTAGTTGAGTTTTATTTTTAATTTTTTTTCTAGGTTTAGGTTTTATCTTTTGTTTTTAGTTTTAGGTTTAGGATTTTATTTTATTTTTTTAGGTTTAGGTTTTAGGTTTTTATTTTATGTTTATTTTTATGTTTTTTTTCAATTTAGGTTTAGGTTTATTTTTAGTTTATTATATTTTATTTAGTTTAAGTTTAAGTTTAGGTTTAGTTTATTTTAGATTTAGGTTTAGGTTTTATTTATTTTAGTTTAGTTTATTTAAGTTTAAGTTTAGGTTTATTCTATTTTTGTTTTAGGTTTAGGTTTTATTTTTTATTTATTTTTAGGTTTTGTTTTTAAGTTTATTATTTAGGTTTAGGTTTTTATTTAGTTTTTTATTTATTTTATTTTAGGTTTAGTTTTAATTTTATTTTGGTATTTTATTTTTTAGTTTAGTTTAGGTTTTTATTTATTTTATTTTAGTTTAGTATTTTTCATTTTTTTTTTTTGGTTTAGGTTTAGGTTTAGGTTTTAGTAATGTTTTTATTTTATTATATTTTATATATTATTTTATTTTAGATTTTTTATTTACTTTATTTTTAGGTTTTATTTTGTTTAGGTTTAGGTTTTTATCTTTTTAGGGTTTTTTTTGGGTTTAGGGTTTAGGTTTTAGGGTTTAGGCAATAGGGTTTTAGGGTTTTAGGGTTTAGGGTTTAGGGTTTAGGTTTTATGTTTAGGGTTCATGTTTTAGTTTATGGTTTAGGGTTTTTAGTTTTTTCTTTAACAGAGATCAATGTAAGATTCCACATTTCTTCGTATGTTTATTTAGTTTATTTTTTATTTATTTTAGTTTAATTTTTTTTATTTATGTTTATTTTTTTTTATTTAGGTAAGTTTATTTATTATAGGTTTATTTACTTTAGTTTAGGTTTTTATTTTAGTTTATTTATTAGGTTTAGATTTTGATTTAGGTTTATTTTTAAATTGTGTTTTATTTTTATGTTGTTTTTTAGGTTTAGGTTTTATTTTTTATTTTTAGGTTTAGGATTAGTTTTTTATTTTATTTTTTTAGGTTTAGCTTTTAGGTTTATTTTTAGGTGTTATTTTTTAGTTTAGGTTTATGCTTGTTTTTAGTTTATTTTATTTTATTTAGTTTAGGGTTTAGGTTTAGTTTATTTTGGGTTTAGGTTTTATTTATTTTAGTTTAGGTTTAGGTGTATTTTATTATTATTTTAAATTTAGGTTTTTTTTTAAATTTAGGGTTTAGGTTTTATTTTTATTTAATTTAGGTTTATTTAGTTTTATTTTATGTTTTATTTTAGCTTTTATTCTTATGTTTATCTTATTCTTATTTTTAGATTAGGTTTTATTTATTTTATTATATTTTATTTTCTTCAGTTTTTTATGTTTTAATTTAGGTTAGGGATTTAGGTGCATTGTATTGTTTATTTTAGGGTTTAGGAGTTTAGCCAGGTTAGTGTAGGGTTTAGGTTTAGCCCAGAGTTAGTTTAAGTTTAGGGTTTGTGGCTCAGTTTGGTCAGGTAGATTTGGATGGGCTCAGGGCCTAGAGAGTTAGTTTAGGGCTCAGGTCAGGATTTAGGGTTTAGGTGGTCAGGGGTAGGGTTGGGTAGTTGGGAGGTTTAGGGTCAGTTTAGAGAGGTGTGGTGAGTGTGGTTTAGGGTTTAAGTCAGAGTCAGTTTTAGGTAGAGTTTATGGTAGGTTAATTTTAGGGTGGTGGGTCAGGTTATTTTATTTTATTATTATTTTAAATTAAGCAAAAGTAGGTTTAGGTTTATTTAGTTTATTTTATTTTTATTTTATATTTAGGTTTATTTTTATTTCTATTTAGTTTAGTTTATTTATTTTAGATTTATTTATTTTAGTTTAGGTTTTTTAATTTATTTTATTTTTTAGGTTTAGGTTTAGGTTTATTTTTTAGTTTAGTTTTATTTTTATTTTATTTTTTAATGACCATTCTAATATATCCTATGGTTGGGCTTTATAATTTTGAAGTTAAGGAGATTTATATGTTTTCAGTTGAAATTTAATTATATTACTAGGGCTTATAATCCACAGATACAAGGTTGTGGGAATGCCTAAGAGGTGAAGATTTATGCTCGTAGCCCGAAGGAAATAGCTACCTCAGATCCAAAATCTAGGGAGCTTTAGTACGAGCTAAAGCATGACCTAAATCTAAGCGACAGGTGGACATAAGAGTTTACCTCCATAAGAGAGAATAAATTGTCTGACTTCTAGACTTATAACTATCTAAAGTGGCAGCCAGCTAACTCCTCCTATGATTTTAAAACTCAGTAGTCCAGTCTTATGAATTACGAGATATCTATGGTAGTTATTTAATTAGAATGGAACTAAAGTCCTAAACATACTTCCTAAGAGACTAGAGAATGAGTGGTATAAGCATATGACTTAATCTATAGATGTAAAATCTTTTCAAATTTTATTTCATTTTAGACACATTATTTTGATAGAGGCATTCGGATTTTTTATGCCTAAATGCATGACAAAAAAGGTTATGGGTCAAATTAGCTAGAAGAAGTTGTTCTCCACCATAAGGGATGCTCTCATAGGTCAAGCATTCCTTTATCGTGTAAGGATGGAGATCCTTCATGTTCAAGAGAGAAAGAATATGCATGATGTGAAACATACAATCATATATCTAAGGGGTTACTAAATCTTTTAATTATGTTATTTATGTCTTAGGCTTTATGATGAGGTTTTGAGTTATTTAAAATTTAGTTATGAGTGATTAGTTGGGTAGAAAAGTTATTTTTATACTAAGAGCATAATCATAACCAAGCCATACATTAAAGTATTAATCATTTAAGAAACTATGAAAAGCAAGTCATCCTAATGCACAATGTAAACATGTCATCAAACAATTATATAAACTATCATAAAAGAATAAAAGGTTGGTGCGATCGAGTACCACCATAAAACCCAAAGAGAGAAAAGATGGGTAGCCGAGCTCTATCCTTATACAACCTGGAATATGAAAGAATAATTATAATTGTATTAAATTCTATGGGGGTCTTCTTTCTTCAAATCTCCATTTTTGATTTGGTTCCTTCTTTGATTTGGATGGTGCTTTCTTCAAAGGCATCACAGGGCACCCTTGGATAAAGCCTTCTAGCAAATGCACTTCCTTATCCCCCGTAGCACTGATCCTAATACCTATTGAAAAAATTACATTTATGTGGGAAAACTAAATCTAACTACATCGCAAAATAGTGGTTAGCTAAATATATATATAATCCTAAGCAGTTGTATTTATAATTCAGACTTAGCACCTGTCCTAACTTGGATTATGCTTAAATATTTAAGCAACCTGCAAAAAGAGCATTCACATTTATTTTTAAGCATCCCTTAAGTTTAATCCCCTGCAAAAAATATGATTAAGCTAATATTGGCCTACCATCTAGTCTACGAAGCATACACCCTAACATCCAATCTAAAATAATACATCATAAAAAATATACATCACATCATACATCGTCCAAACTTAGAGCTAGAAGTGGTGACTTAATTCTAATGTGTTTATTAAGGCTTGTGTGGTAAGTCTTGTTAGGCATTAGTGTTGTATTTTCTAAGTGTATAAGGATTCAATTTAACGTGAAAGGTTGATTTCACTTGAAGTAGTTTAATTGAGAATTTATGATTTTATGTTTGATTTGATTATGCATAGCAATTAAGTGTTATAAAGAGAAGAAAAGAGGATTTCCCTCTTTCATCCCTACCTTAAGTGACTTTCAAACTTATATTAATTTGATTTAGTTCTCTTCAGTGAATGGCTTATTAAATGATTTAATTAATCCTATGTTTGGGTTCACTTTAAATAATCCTATTCAAAATGAAAGGTATTTTAAGATTAATTTAATTCAATTACTGCCACATGACATATATTAAATCATGATTTTCCATCACATTTAACATGCATATGATTTAATCCAAAGTGTATCTATACATGCAACATATTTTAGCACACTTAAATGATGAATGTATGTGTATGTTTAGAATTGATGTTTTATTTGATTGAATTATTTAAACATATTAATTTAAAACTTTATCCAATTTCTTATACAGAAAGGACATAAAAATTAAATTAAATAAGCATGTATCATTATTAAACCAGGGAAGTAAGGTAATCAAATGACCTCCTTGGAGCCAGCTAAAGCCTCATATTCCCGGGATGTCTAGACTTTATACCCATTTTCATTCAAACATATGTAAATTCATATACATGAACATAGGATGTAAGCTCCAAAACATATGGTTAATTAATTTAACCACTTAGTCAATTATGAATGCATGCAATTTTAATGTAAAATGGGATTTTCATTCACTAATCACATATACATGTACATGTACAAAGATATAGGCAAGTATACATCATTGTTAAACCTGGGAAGTATGATAATCAAATGTCCTCCTTGAGGCTAACTAAAGCCTCGTATTCCCTGGATTTCTAGACTATATACTTGTTTTCTTGGACACACATGTATGTATTCATAAATGAGGGAAAGAAAACTATGCAAAGATTGTATATTTTTTTGATTGAATCATTTATATATATGAATTAAAGCTCTATCCAAATTTTAATGTTGAAATACATAAGAATGAAATCAAATGGCACGATGCTATAAACCAGGGGAGTGAGGTAATCAAGTGACTTCCTTGGGGCTAGCTAAAGCCTCGTGTTCTAGGGATGTCCATACTATATACCTGTTACCATTCAATCTTATATAAATCAACACATGAATAGAGGAAAGAGAGATCAATATTCATACACTTAAGATATAAGCACATGCATTTCTTATGTATATATAACTAGCATCATAAAAAAAATTATAATTTATTTATAATATTTTGAAAAATATATTTGGATTTAATAGTGATAAAAGCCATGCATATATTAAATTAAATCAACACATAAAGGAAATCCATTATCTTTTACTTGATTTTGAAAAGATTGATGCATGAATTAAAATGACATACCAAATTTAGCATGATTGGAAAGAGTACAATCAAATATAAACATGTGATTCATTCAACCAAACTATTCTTAGGGACAATCAAATCAAATAAGATTATTTAAAGCAAACTAAAGCTTCCTTATTAATTAAGTTTTGGATTTGATTTGATTTAAAAAGAAGAACAAAAATCATCATTTGTTGTTTTAAACCCATTCCCACATTAGTGATTTGATTTAATTTAAGGAAATGTAATTAAGATGATTTTATGGGTTAATTAAGTTGAACCCTTAATTAGATGAATTAATTACCCTTACTTATGTCACCTTAAAGTAATTAACTAAATAATTATGAGCCAATATGATATACATGGAAAATAAACCTGCAATGATCTTAGGAAATAAAATGTGCCTAATGCAATTGGCTCATTATTAATAGTTATTTAGACTAAGGAACTTAATTAATTACTCTTATGGTTTTCCCACACATATGGACTAGCTATAATTTCATTAAACTCCTTTAGGTTATTAAACACCTAAAGATGTACACCATGAATTAATTAATTGAGGTCTCATGTGATTATAATTTCAATTTAATTAAGTTATTTTATTAATTATTTAAATTTTAATTAATTTTATTTTAAAAAAAGGTGAAATGAACTTAAGGAAAGGGGTCCCAACCATATTCCTTAGATCACTTTCTATTGAACAATGATTAATAAACTTAATTAACCAATTTGTTACTGTTCATGGAATTAATTAATCATTAATTAACTTAAAAGAGTAGTTAAGGTTTAATTAGTCAAATTTCCTAATTAAGTGAGCAATAAATCCCAAGAAAATCATGAGAGACATAGGTCATCCCATTAAATTAACCCATAAAATTTGGGATTAATTACTCAAGTAATTAAGAAATAATTAAACTAATTAATTTTGTAATTAAACCTTGAGTATCATTCAAACATTTCTTGCATCATTTTTCATTAATTCTCTTGTGAAATACCTTTAAAATAAGTATTTATTTGCATTTCTTTTATTTATGTATGATTTTTAGAAGTTTTAGCCATTAAAATAATTAATTAAGCCTAACTAAAGCCTAATCTTATTGACGCCACGTGAAAAATGGGAATGGTATTTTTTGATCAAGGAATGAGATTGGGAGCTTAGGAAATGGCTATAACAACTCATCTTGGGTAGCTAGGGCTCTGAGGAATGATTTTTATGTGTGTTTGAGTACAAACAAGGGGGTGTATACCCCCGTTCATCTTAATCGAACGGTACAATTGGGTTTGGCTTCTACTAGCACACTGGCCATCTTAGGGAGTCATGGGTGGCAGGGAGGAGGTGAGTTGGCTTGTCTTGGTTGGTTGAAGGTGAGGAGGTGGCTGCTAAGGAGGAATCATGGGTGCCATATGGGTTTCAAATGCTACAATGGGGAGGGTGAGGTGATTTCATCTCCCATGGCTCATGGCTAACCCAACCACCCCTTGGGTCAAGTTGGGTAGTGTCCTTAGTACCTAGGTGGACCATTGGGAGAGTACCACGTGGCCAAGGAATGGAAATGAGCACTAACATGGGTGCTTTGTCTCAAATGATGCCATTGACCCAAGGGTAGAATGATCATTTGGAATTGGATTTGATATGGGCAGATTTAAAATGAGCCAAAAGTGGGTTAGCCCAAATTTCAAGTTAATTGGAATGGATTTGGTTAGGTTTGGCTTAATTTGACTCATTTAGGTCAAATTGGGTTAGGCTGGGTCAAGTTGACAATTGGTCCAATTGGGTCAAATCAAGGGTTGGGTCAAGTTCATATGATCATTTGGGATGTTTTGGTTCAATTTCTTTGGTTTAGTTTGGCTTAGATTTGATTTTGGCTCATTATAATTCATTTGGGTCAAATGGGTTAAGTTGACCAAATTGGCCAAATTGGCTTGGGTTGGGTGTTAGTTTGGGTTTAGTTGCTCAATTGAAAATGCTTGTAGGCTTTTGTTTCAATTAATTTGGATTTATTTTTGATTTAGGCCAAATTGAACCCTTAGGTCAATTTGGGCTAAGTAGGTCAATTGAGTTTATTTGGGTCCAATCATGGCTTTAGTCAACTTCAACAATCAATTTGGAATGAATTTGAGACATTGGTTGCAATCAATTTAGTTTACATTTTGATTTGACCCAATTTGGTCTTTTAGGTCAATTTAGGTCAACTTGGGTCAAGTTGGTCAATTGGGTTTGGTTTGACTCAATTGAATGTCAAGTCATATTCAAATATTGATTTTGAATTGGTATGAATCATTGGTTTCAGGGGATTTGTCTTAGGTTGCAATTTGGCTAGTTTGGGTTCATATGCGTTAAGGGGTTGACATGGTCAAATGACCAAGTTCACTTTATTTGACCCAATTTGTGATAATTGATCAACCAATGGTAATCAACAATCATGATGGGAGGTTTTGATCTGCTTGGTTCAATCCAATTTGGGTAGGATTAGAACTTGGCACAAATAGGTCAAATTGGCCACATTGGGTCAAGTGGACCAATTGGGTTTAGTTGGCTTCATTTTGGATTGAGTTTGATTTAGTTGAGTTTATATATGGATTTGAGATTGATATATAAATTCAATTGCAATTGGCTTGGGTTCAAATGGGTTTTCGTTCATTTGAATATTTCAAGTCAAAAGGGTTAAGTTAGGTTTGACTTGGGTTGATTTTAGTTTGGCTTGATGATTTTATATTTCATTTATATTTTTGAATATTATTGAAGGTATGATTGATTCATGAGAAAATCAATTGAATTTGGGTTTTGAAATGAAGGAATTTGGCTAAGGCCATGGAGTTGGGTCATGTGTCTTAGGTTTGGATTTTGATTTGGTTTGATTTAGTTTTGATGATTTAAATGTTTATTTTATTTAAATTTGTGAAGATGATTGAAAATATGATTGATTTGTGAGAAAATAAAGTTAGTTTTACTTGACTTAGATTAAGATTTGGCTAAGTCCATGGGATAGGTCATACGCCTTAGGAAGGGTTTTGATTTAATTTGATTTAGTTTTGATCATCTAAATGTAAATTTGATATATATTTAAGAAGATGATTGAAGAAATAAATTGATTATAGGAAATCAATTGATTTAGATTAAGATTTGGCTAAGTTCATGGGATAGGTCATATGGCTTAGGAAGGGTTCCAAGTTTGGATTTGATCATGGGCTTCAATCATTTGGTTTTGGAATTTGGGTTTGGATTTGGATTTGAATTCATTGTTTGAATTAAACTTGAGGTTTGGTTTGAGAAGGAGAACATGGATTGGATTTGGGTTGTAGGGTAGGTGGATTACCCTAATACCTAAGGCATAACCTAATACTATGGTTAACCCTTCTAAGTCTTTAGGATTATGTTAAGTGTTTACCAAATTGTTAGAAGTGTCTTATGACTAGGGAAGTCTTAGTGTCTAGAAGACTCCTAAGTCTAAGATGGGAACATTAAATTTGTGCTCCAAAAGTAGGGTCAACAGGCCTTAGGCTCCGTAGTGTTGCCTTTGGAGATAGATGATTGGAAGACTGAAGCTAAGTTTCACATTATAGAATTGGATACATCTTTCAATGCTTTGCTTGGGAGACCATGAATACATGAGAACAACATAGTTTCATCCTCCCTACATCAGTGTATGAAGTTCATTAGAGGAGGGATCGTTTATTATGTCAAAGGTGATCTTAAGCCACTTATAGTTCACGAGGTAAGCATATATGAGGATGAGGCTTACTACCTCCCTCAAAATCAACAAGTCTATTCTCACAAACTTTGCTAAAGTTTAAAAATAAATTAAAAAGAAAAATAAAAATAAAAGAAATAGAAAAAGAAAAATAAAAGAAAATAGAAAATGAAAAGATTAAGAGGGGTTGGGTTAAAATAGACTTGGAGGAGGAAGTGGAGCTAACATTAGATTCACTCATAGTTCATTACTTCATTCAAACATATAGGTAGGGACACGACCTCCACTAAAGGAAGAGGCTAGTTGAGGAGGCGTCCCAAGGGTGGAAAACCTCCTTATTGGCCAATAAAAGATATGTCCCACTACCGGGGTACACCTATCCATATACTTAAAATCTAGTTCTTATGATGAGTTTTATATGGTTAGCATACCAGCAAGCTCTTCTCAATAATAGATTCCCATGGAGGTGACACTTGAGCTAGATAGAAATAAATACTGGGCTCCAAAATAAAGCATAAGTGTATCGAAGTCTATTTATGAAATAGTTATACATCAATTGAGAACCTTAGCTTTAACCTCACTTTTCCTTCAAAAAGTTGAGGGTTTGGTAGTTAAGGATGCCACTAAGTCATCCACAAGTGTGAGGACTTAAAGGTTCTTTCTATGAGCATCATCCTTAAGTCAAGAAGTTGATGTAGAACTTGAGGATGACTCATATAAAAAATTAATACAATTACCTTTTGATTGGTACTTGCATTGTGTTCATAATTTAGAAAAGAAAGGGTTAATCCAACATATTTGGTTAAATCACAAGTCACTACTTGAAAGAATATGGAAGAACAAATGAAAAAGCTTTCAATCGAGACTAGAACTATGATTCAGCCTAGGGTCCAATCAATGATAATTACTCATCATTACCAATCATTTGGAATCGATAGTTCTTTTCAAATCACCTTAACTCATAAGAGTCGTGCTTAGAAACTTTAGATGATCTTGATGATTTTGAAGTTAAAGATGCACCACTAAAGTTCAAAGAAGAGATCAAGTCAACCATCAATAAGCTCAAGAAAATCAACTTAGGAATTGAAGAAGATCCATGCCCAATATACATCAGTTCTTTGTTGAATGAAATTGAAACCAATGACTTAGTTAGTCTATTAACTAAATTTAAGGACTACTTTGCATGGAGTTACAAAGAGATGCCTAGATTGGCTCCTAACTTAGCAGTCCATAAGCTAGTGATAGAGCCTACTACCAACCCAATCAAGCAAGCTCCTAGACGCATGTGATTAGACATAGAACAATAGGTCATTTACGAAGTCAAGAAATTGATTGATATCGGCTTCATCCAAGAAAAAAAATACCCTATCTAGTTAGCCAGCATCATCCCAGTTAAGAAAAATAATGACCAAATTCACATATGCGTTGATTTTAGAGATTTAAATAAGACATGTCCAAAAGGTGAATTTTCATTACCAATCTCAGAGCTGATGGTGAACATCTCCTCATCTCATGTAGTCTTCTCTTTCATGGATGGCTCATCTAGATATAACCAAATAAAGATGGACCCTAAAGATGAAAGAAATATTGCTTTTAGAACCTTGATCTAAATCTATTGCTATAAGGTTATGTCTTTCAGCCTTAAAAATGATGGTGCCTCATACCAGCAGGCTATGACTCGAATTTTTGATGAACTCATTCATCAAGTTGAGTGCTATATCGATGATTTCGTGGTCAAAAATAGAGAAAAGAAAGACTATCTATTTGACTTGAGAGTAGTTTTTAAATAGTTAAGACAATTTAACCTCAAAATGAACCCCTTAAAGTGTGCATTCAGAGTAGCTTCAGGGAAATTCCTTGGGTTTGCTGTTTGACATCAAGGAATTGAAATTGATCCGAAGAAGATTAAGGTGATATTAGAAATGCCACCCCAAAAAGTTTAACTCAACTCAGATCATTCTAAAGGTGGTTGGCATATCTAAGATGATTTATATCTAACTTATCGAGAAGATGTCAATGATTCTCAACACTTATCAAAAAGGATGCCAAGTTCAAGTGGGATGACAAGTGTGAGCATGCCTTCGAAGACATCAAGCATTACCTGATGATGCCACTAGTTCTAAAGTACTTATTTTAAGATCCTTGGTGCTTTATTGGCCAATCATGATGGGAAGGAATTATCTACCACATCTAACTTTAATCTTTGCATCTAAATTACAAATACACACTACATGCTTTATAAACTTAATCTCTATAATACAGATCTCATGACAAACCTACTATCCAAATGGTTGGCACGATGGTCCATGATCCTCTCATAGTTTGACATTACCTTCATACCCCTCCGTGCATTGATAGGACAAGCACTAGTGATTTTTTTAGCAACACACCCACTTCATGCATACTCTTCAGTTAATGATGATCTCTCTGATAAACAAATCATTAACTTAGGGGATACTAGCATTCACCACTGTGAAATGTACTTTGATTGTGCAGCTTCCTCTCAAAAGGAGAAGAACCACAATCTATTATTCTAGGAAAGGCAAGCATAGGAATAGTTATCTTAACTCTGAACTGTAATGTGATGAGATTCTCATATCATCTGTCTAATCCTTGCACCAACAATGAAGTAGAATATGAGGCTATGATTGCTTGTCTACAGTTAGCCATTACTCTAAGCATCTAGAACATCAACATCTTCAGGGATTCTTTGATAGTTATCAAACAAATTGCTTGGTCCTATAAGGTTATAAAGCCCAAGCTCCATCACTATCAAAAATACACCATGGACTTGGTGGTTTTAATTCTAGAGGTTACCATTTTGAATATTCCTCAAGGAGAGAACACCATAGCATATGCTTTAGCCAAGCTTGCCAAGGAGTTAGCATGTCCGGAGGAAGAGTCCATATCAATAAAGATCCAAAATAGGTAAGTCTTATCTCTTACTGATATTGAACTCATCAAAAGTACTCTCTCGAAGGGGAGGTTGCCATTACCAAGAAAGTCGAGGAGTTAGATTGGAGAAAACCATTCATGGATTACCTAAATAAAGGTAAACTACCTCAAGAGAAGTCCCAAGCCCATTAAATGAAGCAGAGAGCACTTTTCTATGCTCTTATGGATGGTGTCCTCGTAAGATCATGACTGAGGTACACTCATGATTATGTCGAGCTAACCAATTTGGTCCAAAGATGAATGCGAACTATCAATTATTAAAGATTGCATGGATATGGCTAGGTGATGCCACCAATGTCAAATACATGGTGTGGTCATACACCAACCACCCAACATTCTACATCCTACATTGGCCTTATGGCCATTCAAGTTTTGGGATACCGACATAGTGGGTCCGATTGATCCTCATTTTTCCAAGGGTCATCAATTCATCTTAGCTGCTACTGACTACTTTTTCCAAATGGCTGAATGTGATTCCACTCAAAGAGGTCACAGCTCAAGATGTGCTCCATTTTTCTTGGAACTATATCGTATATATGTTCAGAGTACCTTGATGAATTATATCTGATAATGGAACTGCATTCAAGAGCACTGAGATCAATAACTTTGCCCAGAAACATAGCATTTATTGGAGATATTTTACCATCGACTACCTTAGGAAAAATGACTTAGCAAAAGCCTTTAACAAAACTCTCATCCAAACACTAAAAAAAACACTCGACAATAATAATCAACAGTTGCATGAGCAGTTAGTGGAAGCCTTGTGGGCCTACTACACAACATGTAGAACTCCAACAAAGTTTACTCCTTTCTCCATAATGTATGGGTCCGAAGTTGTTCTACAATCAGAAGTTCAACTCTCATCATTAAGTATAATTGTGCATAGAAAAATCACAATAGAGCAAAATGCCAAGTTGTGGTTAGAAGAGCTCAAAGGTTTGGAGGGGAGATGCCTATGGGCATGCCAAAATATTGAGTTATACAAAGCTAAAATGATTCAAGCTCACAACAAGTTGGTTCATCCTTGAGATTTTCAAGTAGGAGAGCTTATTATAATTATAAGTAGATCAATTATTGCTCATCGTAAGATGGGATGCATGTTTGAACCCACTTGAGAAGGCCCTTTTACCATAGAGAAGACCTACCTAGAAGGATCTTATCAGCTTATTAATCATACGACATATATCCCAATACTTGCAATCAACAAGTTCTACTTGAAGAAATATTATAAATCATGTTTGAAAATAATTATCATCAATGAAAATTCTATTTCGAATTCAATCTATTACATCTTAAAAGCATTCGTGTTTGTGAATCAGCCATGATGTGTTTAGGGTAGGTGTAAGGAACTTGAGTGGCATCCTATCCTTCATCGACATAACACAAACACAAACTACACACAAACATATAAAATAAACACATATCTTTTATACTCGGGCTACTCTGAGTTGAGATAATGCCCTCAACAACACTCACTCAGTAGCTACTCTTGGTCGGGCTGAAGTGCCACCCAGCTAGTGTGTCACCTAAGTAGTATTCTTACTTTGGAGGATGTAAGTTTGCTATACTTTTCTTCCTCACTTGGCCACTGCACATCGATGAGCACCTTGTTAGTTTGGTAAGCCTTACTGCATGGCCAGTAAGCTACCACATGTGGCTTCATTTAAGTGGATGTGAGTCTGCTATGCTTTCTTCATGGATTAGCCTTCGTGCACTAACTGGGTCGAGTATATTTGAGGTTTAGAATAAGTCCCCTAGTGCCTCCTTCTCTCTTGACTGCTACAACTTTGGGTCCAGTCTTTCCTCAGGGCTCCCTACTTAGTAGACACTCTAGGTAAGATAACATCTGTCCCGCCGATGATAGACTATACTGATGATCAGTTCCACTTGGAAAGTTGTAAGCCTACACACTTACTTTCTAGATTGATCATTGCACACCAACATGCACCTTAGGTTGGTTGGTTCTCACTATGCTGATGGATACACCACTCATGCTGATGGATACACCTTAGGTTGGTTGGTTCTCACACCTTAGGATACACCACTTATGGTAATTGTAAGTTGCTCTCTTTCCTCTCTTCCCACTCCCTGCGGGCACTATATATAGATCATGTCCTTTGCAACCCCATTTAGACACTACCTTGGTTACTATCAGATTGGACAGTTCCCCTTTCCTAGTATCCACCCCTATGGTTGGAGAATCCGTCCTATCGATGTGTAGATTTTCCCTTGGTTTAGTAAAGTTGAGATAGGTCATAGCCAACATAGCCAATTCTTAATGTGGTCCCTCACAGACTAATAGGGTCCACACAAACATATAAACATAATATGTATTCACTTATGGATTAGGAGGACACCCTTAGCCATACCTTTTCCCAAGTAGCATCCTATCTTGGGTAGTGTCAAGAAACTCCCAATAGGAATTACCTAACTTCTTGAGTTGATAAGTCCCCAACTATATTCACTGTGAGTCCTCCCGGGTTCTATTTATTGTGCTACCAATGTCACCCAGCTTGTTCCCCTTTAGAAGATGTAAGTATGCTATGCCTCCTTCCTAGCATAGCTGCAAAAGGAAACCCCATAGGCTAGCTACCCCATAGCCAGGCTATCCCTTTGGATTTATAAATCTGAGATATGACAAGTTTGATATAGCCCCTTCTTAGTGGGTCCATCGCACACTGACATGGTCCATAAATTAAATCTATTAAATTTGATCGAGCTCACATCCCCAATGGATATGCCCTTAATTTTAAATCAAACTAAACCAAATAAACTATATCAAATCACATGAAATTAACATAAAATTAATCCGGATTACTTTTGAGTTGACATAAGTCCCCAACGGCATTCACTCAGTAGTTGCCCTAGGTTATGTTTGATTTATTGTGCATCCGATAGGTCACCCTAGTGGTTGTTCCTTACTTTGGAAGATGTAAGTCAGCTACGCCTTCTTCCTAGCATAGCCATTGCACATTGAAAGGCAACCCCTTAGTTTGGCTAGCTCTACCCCATAGCCGGTAGACTATCCTTTTGGATTTGTAAACCTAAGGTATGTCAAGGCTGATATAGACCCTTCTTAGTGGGTTCATCACACACCGACATGGTCCATACATTAACTTAGATTAAATTAAACCCAATCTAATTTTTTCCAATGGAGTTAAATCACACCCTTCTCCCCAATGGAGGCCCAAATAATATGTAAACAAGTCAATATAAAAAATCCAATTCAAAACAAACCTCCTTAATGGAGCCAAATTAAACCAACTCCCCCAGTATAGTCTAAATCAATAAAATCCAACCAAACTTTGATTCCCAGTGGATATCTCCCCAAACAAATCTATGAAATTAAACTCAATTCCCAATCCCCAGTGAATAGCCAGAACATGCTTCTCTAGTGGAAGGTTCATATACTGATCCGGGACTCGAGCCCATATCTCTAACATATACCACATCAATTAAAATAAAATAAATTAAAGTCAATTGATCTTAATGCTCGTGGATTATAGATTCTTATCCCAAGAAACTTTTTTTTCCATAATCATATAATCAAATCAAATTCAAAACTTATCCCCAGATTTTTCTTCTTCTATGCCCTTGATATAGACTCACATGTCATGTCCAATGCATGATCCCCTAGCGGATCTCCCTCCATGTACTTGACATGGAATTATAATCAAATCTTATTTCTTCTCTTATGCACACCTTTAATACTTCAACCAAAGCCTAATAATGTATTTGTGCAAATTACATCATCTTAACATTATAATCAACATTTTAGGATTTTTGATGGTGCAAGCTCAAACTAACTATACAATATCATGCTAAAAATATTATAGTGTGAATTAACACACTATATTATATTATAATATATGATGTTATATTATAATTTATTAGAATATAATATATTTTCTAACATTACACCTCATTAGAATCACTTAAAAGGAACAAATTACAAACTTTTTTTAAAATATGAATAATGTTCATTTTGGATGTAAAATTGTTAATTTTTTTATTAGAAAGGGTACAAAATAACATAATTTTGGTGTTTCTTCCTGTTGTGTGCCGTGAATTTGGCCAAATTCATCCATCTCAACCTTCAAATTAACATTTTTGTGAGTTTTGACCCAATGTATTATAACAAAAGTAAAACATACTAAAATGTACAATAGCATTTAGTAACACACGACCACATTCATATATATATGAAGTTATATTGTTATGTACATTATATTTTAATATGCTTTCATATAATATATTATCTTACATTACATCTTAAAATGAATCACTTTAAGCAAAAACTTTATAAAATTTTGTTGAAAATTAACATTTATTTTCGATGCAAAATTCCATTCTTTTGATTAAATGAAACACCATTGCAGACCCTCAATGATGTTCCCTCAATATTACCTTTAATTTGGTCAAATCCCATCATCTCAGCTTATAAATCAGTATTTTTATGAATTACACCAGTACAAACTCTACTACATCATACTATAACAAACTAAAATATGCTAAACAACAAGTAGTAATACACAATAGTATTCTATAATGCATGATGCTACACTATGTTATGGAATCCTATATTATAATACACTATAACATATTATTTTACATTGCGTATCACATCATGAGGTATTTCTTAAGATAAAAAATCATAAACTAGTCTAAACAAAAAAAATTATATATTTTAATCATATCACTTACATATTTTAAATTGAAATAATACATTATGATGTCATACTCTACCTATTATGAATTTGTCCAAATTCCACCATTTCAAAGCCTAAATCAACATTTTTTCAATTAATGCTAGTGTCGGCTCGACTACATGATTGTAAAATACTAAATGAATTTAAAATGCACAGAATAATATATTATGATATATGATGCTAAACTATGCCACAACATATAATATTTATTTTGAACATAAAATCTTACTTTTTAGACTACAAGTGATGTAGCACATCTTTGGTACTACAACCTAATTCCCACTTCAAACTTAAATTTCATCTGATTATTAATCAATATTTTTATGATTTATATTAATATAGACTATAGGCACAATACCATAATATACTAAAACATTTCAAAACATATAACATCCAAAAACACATTACTACATGCTCAAATATATGATGCTACATTATATAATATGGTATTATAATATGATTTAGGGTTAGGGTTTAGGGTATTCAAATCTCTAATAGTCAAGGGAAAGTCTCTTGAAGACATTTTCTTTAGCTACCATAACTATGTTAGGATTAGGTCATCTTTTAGTTCTACTCCTAATGACATCATTTTTCATGGTTTTGTGATTAGGGTTTGGGTTAGATTAGGTTAGTTAGGTTTTAGTGTTAACAGGTTTAGGGTTTAGGTTATAGGTTTAGTGGTTTAGTTTTGGGTGGTAGGGAGTACAGAGTTTTGTGGTTTTATGGGTTTTAGGTTTAGGTTTAGGGTTTAGGTTTAGAGTTTGGGGTTTAGGTTTAGGGTTTGGGTTTAGGTTTAGTGTTTTGTGGTTTAGTGATAAGGGTTTGGGTTGGGTTAGGGAGGTTTAGGTTTAGGGTTTAGGGTTTAGTGAGGTTTAAGTTTAGGGTTTAGGGTTTAGGGTTTAAGGTTTTTTTTAATAGAGAATAAATTTAGAATCAACATTTCTTCTTTTTGATTTCATCAATGAAGTAGCACCCCAAGTTTTCTAAGTTAAGAGATGAGATAGATAAAAAATGAGCACCAATAGAGCAAATTAAAAATACTACATTAGTAGAACCATCTCTACTATAAAGACACAGTTCCATAAGCAGCAGTTCGGATCGACCGTTCTTCAATTTCTCAAGTTCCCATCTGAACCACCCCGACTTCTTGTGTAGTAGGATCCACCATCATATCCCAAATCTCTGCCTCCGCGATAACCATGGCTGTAACCCCCATCGCTCATCTCGCCTCCATAATTACCACTACTTTGACCACCACCTCCATATCCACTAGCACCTCTAGATCCTCCACCACCACTGCGATAAAGGCTACCTCCGCCTTCTCCTCCACAACTAGATTTAGACTGAGAATATTTGACGGTGATGTTATTACCGTCAAGGTTCTTCCCATTCTTAAGTTTTAGGGTTAGTTTAGGGTTTAGGGTTTAGGGTTAGTTTAGGGTTTAGGATTTACGGTTATAAGTTTTAGGGCTTAGAGTTTAGGGTTTAAGGTTTAGGCTTTTAAGGTTTAGGGTTTAGGGTTTAGGTTTTAGGGTTTAGGGTCTATGTTTTAGAGTTTAGTATTTTAGGGTTTAGGGTTTAGGGTTATTTTTAGTGTTTAGGGTTTAGGGTTTTTGTTAATTTAAATTAATTAAATCTATAGGTTTAGGTTTATTTAGATTATTTTGTTTGGTTTTTTGTTTATTTGAGTTTATTTTATTTAGGTTTATTTTTTATTTTATTTTATTTAGTTTATTTATTTTAGGTTTTTTTATTTTAGTTTATGTTTTTTTAATATATTTTTTGGTTTTGGTTTATTTTTTAGTTGAGTTTAATTTTTATTTTATTTTTTAAGTTTAGGTTTTATTTTTATTTTAGGTTTAGGTTTTAGGTTTTATTATAGGTTTATTTTAGGGTTTTATTTTTTAGCTTAGGTTTATTTTAGTTTTATTTTCTTTTATTTCAGTTTGGTTTAGGTTTATGTTTAATTATTTTAGTTTAGTATTTTATTTTTTTAGTATATTTTATTATTTTATTTTATTTTAGGATTTGTTTTATTTATTTATTTTTTAGGTTTTATTTTATTTTAGGTTTATATTTAGTTTTTTTTTATTTTATTTTATGTTTATTTTTAGTTTATTTTATTAGGTTTTATTCTTAAGTTTATTTTATTTTTAGTTTAGTTTAGGTTTTATTATTTATTATTTTATTTTATCATTTTATAGTTTTAGGTTTAGGTTTAGTTTCTTTTATTTTATATTTTTAATTTTATTTAGGTTTAGGTTTTTTTATTTTATTTTATCTAGGTTTATTTAGTTTAGAGGTTTTATGTTTTATAGTTTGGGCTCAGATTTAGGATTTAGTTTATGGTTTAGTGGTGGGGAGTTTAGGAAGGTCATGGTTTATGGTTAGTGGTTAGGGTTAAGGTGGGTTAAGCTTCATTTTATGTAACATAATAGGGCTCAGAGTTAAAGTTTATGGTATAGGTGTGGGTAGGGAGGTTATGGTTAGGTCAGTAGTTGGTGGCCTAGTTTAGTAGTGTTTAGAGTTTTTTAGTAGGTCCAGGTTTTAGGTTTGGGGTTAGTTTGGTGGGTTTAGGTTAGTTTAGGTTTAGGGTTTAGGGATTTCTTTAAATTAAGTAAGCTGGTAGGTTTAGGTTTACTTAGTTTATTTAACTTATTTTTTATTTATTTTAGTTTATTTTATTTTTTTCTTTTTTATTTAGGTTTCTGTTTATTTTTTTAGTTATGTTTTATTTTTATTTTATTTTTTAGGATTAGGTTTTATTTTTTATTTTTACATTTAGATTAAGGTTTTTATTTTATTTTTTTAGGTTTAGGTTTTAGGTTTTATTTTAGGTTTTAGTTTTCAATTTAGGTTTAGGTTTATTTTTACTTTATTTTATTTTATTTAGTTTAGGGTTTAGGTTTAGGTTTTATTTATTTTAGTTTAGTTTATTTTAGTTTAGGTTTAGGTTTATTTTATTTTGTTTATTTTAGGTTCAGGTTTTTTTGTTTAGTTTATAGTTTAGGTTTTATTTTTATTTATTTTTTGTTTTTATTTTTAGGTTCATCTTTTAGGTTTAGGTTTTTATGTAGTTTTTTTTTAGGTTTATTTTATTTTTATTTTACATTTAGTTTTTATTTTATTTAGGTTTTTTATTATTTGGTATATTTTTTTTAGTTTAGTTTAGATTTTTATTTATTTTATTTTATTTTAATTTTAATTTTTTTAATTTTATTTTATTTTTATATTTTGGTTTAGATTTAAGCTTAAGTTTTGGATTTTGTTTTAGTTTATGTTTTTATTTTATTTTATTATATACTTTATTTAGGTTTAGGTTTCTTTTTATTTTATTTTTTTGTTTAATTTAGTTTAGGTTTATGTTTTTAAGTTTTTAGGGTTTAAGGTTTAGTGTTTAGGGTTTAGGCTTTATGTTTGTATGTTTTAGTGTTTAGGGTTTGGGATTTAGGGTTTAGGGTTTTAGAGTTTATGGCTTGGGGTTTAGGGTTTATGGTTTAAGATTTAGAATTTTATGGTTTAAGGTTTAGGGTTTAGGGTTGTATGTTTAAGGTTACGATTTTTTTATTTTTTTATTTTTTTGATTTTTTTCTTAAATTAAGTAAACTAGTTGGTTTAAGTTAATTTAGTTTAATTTTTATTTATTTCAATTTGTTTTATTTTTATTTTTATTTATGTTTATTTTTATTTTTATTAGGGTTTTGGGTTTATTAAGGTTTAGGGTTTACGGTTAGTTTTAGGGTATAGGGTTTAGAGTTTTTTTCAAAATTACGTAAACCGATATGTTTAGGTTTATCTAGTTTATTTAGATTATTTTATTTATTTATTTTAGTTTATTTTATTTCTTATTTTTATTTAGGTTTATTTTATTTTATTTAATTTATTTTATTTATTTTAGCTTTATTTATTTTAGTTTAGTTATTTATTTTAGTTTATTTTTAGTTTAGTTTAGGTTGATGTTTATTTTTTTTAGTTTAGTTTTATTTTATTTTATTTTTTGGTTTTATTTTTTATTTTTAGGTTTAGGTTTAAGTTTTTATTTTTTATTTTTTATATTTAGGTTTTAGGTTTTTATTTTAGGTTTATTGTTAGGTTTTTATTTTTAGTTTAGGTTTAGGTTTATTTTCTAGTTTTTTTTATTTTGTTTAGTTTAGGTTTAGCTTTAGGTTTAGTTTATTTTAGGTTTAGATATAGGTTTAATTTATTTTAGTTTAGGTTTATGTTTATTTTATTTTGTTTATTTTAGGTTTAGATTTTTTTTAGTTTAGGGTAGAGGTTTTATGTTTTAATTATTTTTTAGGTTTAGGTTTTTATTTAATTTCTATTTTATTTTATTTTTGGGATTACTTTATTTTGATTTTACATTTAGTTTTTATTTTATTTAGGTTTTTTGTTTTATTTATTTTTTTGTTTAGTTTAGTTTTATTTATTTTATTTTATGTTAATTTTATTTTATTTTATTTTATCTTTAGGTTTAGGTTTAGTTTTAAGTTTAGTTTTGGTTTTTATTTGATTTTATCATTTTATTTAGGTTTTGGTTTTTTTATTTATTTAATTTTTAGGTTAAGGTTTTTAGGTTTTTAGGGTTTAGGGTTTAGGGTTTAGGGTTTAGGTTTAAGGTTTAGGGTTTAGGATTATAAGTTTTAGGATTTAGGGTTTAGTGTTTAGGGTTTAGGGTTTAGGATTTAGGTTTTAGGTTTTAGTTTAGGTGCGTGGTTTTAGTTTAGGGTTTAGGGTTTTGGTTTTATTTTTTTATTTTATAAAGAACAAATTTAGATTCAACAATTTTTTTTTTGATTTCATCAACCAAGTAACAACAGGAAGTGAGGTAATAAAATGACCTCCTTGGGGCTAAAGCCTCGTGTTCTAAATGTCTAGACTATATACCTATTACCATTCAATCTTATATAAATCAACACTTGAATAGGAAAGAGAACTCAACATTCATACACTTAAGCTATAAGCACATGCATTTCTTATGTATTTATAACTAGCATCATAACACATATTATTATTCATTTTTAATCTTTTGAAAAATGCATTTGGCTTTAATAGTGATAATAGTCACACATATAATAAATTAAATCAACACATGCAAGCTTACATAAAGGAAATCCATTTTATTTTACTTGATTTTGAAAAGATGGATGCATGAATTCAAATGACATACCAAATTTAACATGATTGAAAAGAGGACAATCACATATAAGCTTGTGATTCATTCAACCAAACTAGTTCTTAAGGATAATCAAATCAAATAAGTTTATTTAAAGCAAACCAAAGCTTCTTTATTAATTAAGTTTTGGATTTGATCTGATATAAAGAGGAGAAGAGAAATCACCACTTGTTGTTTTAAACCCATTCCCACATTAGTGATTAGATTTAATTTAAGGAAATGTAATTAAGTTGATTTTATGGGTTAATTAAGTTGAACCCTTAATTAGATGAATTAATTACCCTTACATATGTCACCTTAAAGTAATTAACTAAATAGTTATGAGCGAATATGATATGCATGGAAAATAAACTTCCAATGTTCTTAGGAAATAAAAGGGGCCTAATGCAATTGGCTTATGATCAATAGTTAATTAGATTAAGGGACTTAATTAATTATCTTATGGTTTTCCCATACATGTAGACTAACCATGATTACATTAAACTCCTTTAAGTTATTAAACAACTAAAGATCTACCCCATGATTTAATTAATTAAGTTCTGATGTGATTATGATTTCAATTTGATTAAGTGATTTAATTAATTAGTTAAATCTTAATTAATTTCATTATAAAAAAGGGTGAAATGAACTTAGGGAAAGTGGTCCTAACCCTTTTCCTTAGTACACTTACTGGTGAACAATGATTAATAAACTTAATTAACCAATTTGTTACTGTTCATGGGATTAATTAATCATTAATTAATTTAAAAGAGTAGTTAAGGTTTAATTAGTCAATTTTCCTAATTGAGTGAGCAATAAATCCCAAGAAAATCATAGGAGGTAGAGGTCATCCCATTAAATTAACCCACAAAATTTGGAATTAATTGCTCAAGTAATTAAAATGTAATTAAGCTAATTAATTTTACAATATAACCTTAATTATTATTCAAAATTTGTTAAGATCATTTTTAATTAAATCTCCTCTGAAATAGTTTTAAATTGAGTATTTATTTATTTGCATTTTTTATTTCTCTATGATGTTTTATTATTTTTAAAAGTTTCAATCATTAAAAATTAAAGCCTAATCTTGTTGTTTAATGGCGCATTGACGATGCTTTCCACATGTCACATGGATTGGCTACTTAAAACTTATCCTACTTTAATAGGACGCTTTTTATATGCCATCCAATCTAAGATTGGATGGCTACGATTAATCCAGTAGCTTAATATGATTAAATTAGATCGATCTAGCAAATCTAAGAATGACCGTCCAGTCCAATCACTTGGAATGGATGGTTTGTGATCTAACGTCACTCGAGTGAGGCAAAATGGAGTCCGTTCACCATTGCTCACTTGATTCAAGCTTACCTGAGATCAGATCAACTCTGAAAGGATCCCACACCTTCACTACATCGATCACAAGGGATCCAATGATCAAGATCACATGAGATGCAAGTTTTCTTCAAAAGCTCCAACCCATTTTTTCCTAAGGATCAGTTTTGGAAGCATACCTTGTCAAAGCTCAAAACTGTTGGCTTGAATGATTGAGGAAGCTTCATCTACTGCAGATGAAGCCCTATTGAGCAGCAATTGGATCAATTCTTTAACATTTGGTAGGAAGGCCATGAATAGATGATTTGGGGCTTAGCTTTGATCAAAGTCCCACCTCTGATGCTCGAGAAGCTTAGGAGATGATTCGTTCTTGCTCGATGGGGCCTAAGGAAGGTGAGTGCAAAAGTAATTTGAGATTTATGGAGAAATGGGGAAGTTTGGTTGGAAATGGGAGTGTCTTATTTTTGGACAGACGGGAATGGCATTTTCTAATCGAGGAACGAGTTTAAGAGCTCAGGGAATGGCTCTAGCAGCTCGCCTTGGGTAGATAGGACTCTGAAGAATGATTTATGTGTATGTTTGAGTGGAAACGAGGGGGTGTATACCCCCCTTCATCTTGATCAAATAATGGGATTAGGTTTGACTTCTAATGGCCGTTCGGCCATCTCAGGGAGTCGTGGGTGGTAGGGAGGAGGTGAGTTAGCTCAGCTTGGTTTGTGGAGGTGGCTAAGGAGGAATCATGGGTGTCCTATGGGTTTCAAATGCTCCAATGGGGAGGGTGAGGTGATTTCACCTCCCATGGGTCCAACCACCCCTTGGATCAGGTTGTGCAAAGGTCCTAGTGCTTATGTGGACCATTAGTAGAGTACCAAGTGGTCAAGGAATGAAAATGACCACTTACATGGGTGATTTTTCTCATGTGATTCCCTTAACCTAAGAGTAAAATGATTATTTTGCATTGGATTTGATTTGGACAGATTTGAAATGAGCCAAAAATGGCCCAAATTTCAGGTCAATTGGAGTTGATTTGGTTAGGTTTGGCTCAATTTGACTCATTTAGGTCAAATTAGGTTAGGTTAGGTCAAGTTTACCAATTGGTCAAATTGGGTCAAACCAAGGGTTGGGTCAAGTTCATATGATAATTTGGGATGTTTTGGTTCAATTGGTTTGGTTTAGTTTGGCTTAGATTTAATTTTGGCTCATTTGAATTAATTTGGGTCGAAAGGGTTAAGTTGACCAATTTGACCAAATTGGCCAAGCTGGCTTGGGTTGGGTGTTGGTTTGGATTTAGTTGACTAATTGAAGGATTATAGGCTTTAGTTTTAATTAATTTGGATTTGGTTTTGATTTTGGCCAACTTGAACCTTTAGGTCAATTTGGGCTAAGTAGGTCAATTAGGTTTAAATTGGGTCCAATCATAGCTTTGGTCAAGTTAAACAATCAATTTGGAATGAACTTGACCCATTGGTTACAATGAATTTGATTTATATTTTGATTTTACCTAATTTTGTCGTCTAGGTTAATTTGGGTCAACTTGGGTCAAGAGAGCCAATTGAATTTGGTTTGACTCAATTGAAGGTCAAGTCATATTCAAATATTGATTTTTTGGTATGAATCATTAGTTTCAAGGGATTTGGCATAGGTTTAATAGCTAGTTTGGGTTCATATGGGTTAAGGGTTGACTTGGTCAAATGACCAAGTTGACTTGGTTTGACAATTTGTGACAATTGATCAACTTAGGGTGATCAACAATCATGATGGGAGGTTTTGAGCTTGGTTCAATCTAATTTGGGTAGCATTAAACTTGGCTCAAATAGGTCAAATTGTCCACTTTGGGTCAAGTGGACCAATTGGGTTTAGTTGGCTTGATTTTGGTTGAGTTTGATTTAGTTGAGTTTATATATGGATTTGGGATTGATATATAAATTCGAATTGGCTTGGGTTCAAATGGGTTTTGGTTCATTTGAACATTTCAAGTCAAAAGGGTTGGGTTTGACTTGGGTTGATTTTGGTTTGGCTTGATGATTATAGATTTCATTTATATTTGTGAATATGATTGAAGGTATGATTCATGAAAAAAATCAATTGAATTGGGATTTGGAATGAAAGAATTTGGCTAACATGGAGTGGTGTGGTTTAGGTTTGTATTTTTGATTTGGTTTGATTTAAATGTATATTTCATTTAAATTTTTGAATATGATTGAAAATATGATTAATTTATGAGAAAATCAATTGAGTTTGACTTGATTTAGATTACGATTTGGCTAAGTCCATGGGATAGGTCATATGGCTTAGGAAGGGTTTTGATTGAATTTGATTTAGTTTGATTTAGTTTTGATTATTTGAATGTAGATTTGATTTATATTTAGGAAGATGATTGAAGATATAAATTGATTATGAGAAAAGCAATTAATTTTAAATTAATTTGATTAAGATTTGGCTATGTTCATAGGATAGGTCATATGGCTTAGGAAGGGTTTCAAGTTTGGATTTTATCATGGGCTTCAATCATTTAGTTTTGGAATTTGGGTTTAGATTTGGATTTGTATTTGATGCTTGAATTGTACTTGAGGTTTAGTTTGAGAAGATGAACGTGGATTGGATTTGGGTTGTAGGGTATGTGGATTATCCTAATCCCTAATGCATAACCTAATCCTAGGGTTAACCCTTCTAAGTCTTTAGGCTTAGGTTAAGTGTTTACCTAATTGTTAGAATTGTTTTATGACTGGGGATGTCTTAGTGTCTAGAAGACTCCTAAGTCTAAGATGGGAAGATTGAATCCCCACTCCAGAAGTGAGGTCAATAAGCCTTAAGCTCCATAGTGTTGCCCTTGGAGATAGATGATTAGAAGACCGAAGCCAAGTTTCACATTATAGACTCGGATGCATCTTTCAATGATTTGCTTGGGAGACCATGGATACATGAGAACAACATAGTTCCATCCTCTTTTCATCAGTGTATCAAGTTTATGAGAGGTTGGATCATCTACTGTGTTAATGGAGATCTCAAGCCATTTACAGTTCACGAGGTTAGCATATATGAGGATGCGGCTTACTATCTCCCTCAAAATCAACAAGTCTATTCTCCCGAACTTGGCTAAATTTTAAAAATAAAAGAAAAAGAAAATGAAAGAGAAAAAGAAAAAATAAAAGAAAAGATAAAAAAGAAAAGAAAATAAAAGGGAGCAAAAATAGACTTGGAGGAGGAAGTGGAGCCTAACATTAGATTCCACCCACAGTTTGTTACTCCATTCGAACATATGGGTAGGATGACCTGACCTCCACCAGCAAAGGAAGAATCCAATTTAGAGGCAATCCCAGGGGTGGAAAACCTCCTTATTGGTCACCCAATAGATGATATGTCTCAGCTACCAGTAGTACACCTGCTATCCATATAAACTTAAAATCTAGTTCATGAGATGAGTCTTATATGGTTAGCACACCAGCCAGCTCTTCTCAATAGTAGATTCCATTGGAGGTGACACTTGAGCATAGCATCAAGACCGTCAAAGCAAAGCATAAGTGTATCGAAGTCTATATGTGAAACAATTAGCTATCAGTTGGGAACCTTAGCTCTAACCCCACTTTCCTCTCAAAAAGCTAAGGGTTTGGTAATTAATAAAGCCCCTAAGTCATCCACAAGTGTGAAGACTAAGAGGTTCTTTCTGGGAGCATCATCCTCAAGTCAAGAAATTCATGTAGAACTTGAGGATGATTCATATAAAGATTTAATAAAAGTACTTTTTGATTGGTACTTGCCTTGTGTTTATAATTTAGCAAATAAATGGTTAATCTTACATACTTGGTCAAAGCATGTTACTACTACTGAAAGAATATGGAAACACAAATGCAAAATCACTTAATCAAGATCATGACTAAGATTTAGTACAGTGGGTCCAGTCGATAATGATGATTATTGCTTAGTCATCTCCAATCATTTGGAATCTAATATGTTCATTTCAAATCACATTAAATCATATGAGGAGCTATGCTTAGAAACTTCAAATGATCTAGATGATCTTGAAGTCAAAGATGCACTGCTAGAGTCTGAAGATGATATCAAGTCAACCATCGATGAGCTCAAGGAAATCAACTTAGGAACTAAATAAAATCCATGCCCGACATACATCAATTCTTTATTGAATGAAATTGAAATCAATGACTTAGTAAGGCTATTGACTGATTTTAAGCACTACTTTGCATGGAGTTATGAAGAGATTCCTGGATTGGCTCCTGATGTAGCGATCCATAAACTAGCAATAGAGTGTACTACTAACCCTATCAAGCAAGCTCCTATATGCAAGCGATTAAACATAGAACAACAGGTCATTTCTGAAGTCAAGAAACTGATCGATGTTAGCTTCATCCGGGAAGAAAAATACTCTACCTGGTTAGCTAGTGTCATCCTAGTTAAGAAAAAGAATTGTCAAATTCACATATGCATCTATTTTAGGGATTTAAATAAGGCATGTATAAAAGATGAATTCCACTATCAATCCCGGAGCTGATGGTGGACATTGCCTCATCTCATGTAGTCATCTATTTCATGGATGGCTCATCTGGATATATCCAAATAAAGATGGCCCCTGAAGATAAAACATGCATCTTTTAGAACCCTGGTCAGAATACATTGCTATAAGGTCATGCCTTTCAGCCTTAAAAAGGTCGGTGCTATATATCAGCATGCTATGACTCAAATCTTTAACAAACTCATTCATCATCAAGTCGAGTGCTATGTCGATGATGTCATGGTAAAAAGTAGAGAAAAGGAAGACCCTCTCTTTAACTTGAGAGTAGTTTTTGAATAGTTAAGATAATTTTACCTTAAAATGAATCCCCTGAAGTGAGCATTTGGAGTAGCTTCAGGGAAATTCTTTGGGTTTGTTGTTCAACACCAGGGAATCAAAATCGATCTGGAGAAGATCAAGATGATATTAAAAATGCCTCCCCTAAAAGTTTAACTCAACTCATATTATTCCAAGAGTGTTTGGCATATCAAAGATGCTTTATATCCAACATAATGGGAAGATGTTAGCCATTCCCAATATTTGTCAAAAAGGATGCCAAATTTAAGTGGGATGGCAAGTGTGAACAAGCCTTCGAAGACATCAAGCATTACCTGATGATGCTGCTGGTTCTAGCAGCCCCTATCCTGGGTAAGCTACTTATACTTTACACTACTATATTAGATGACTTTTTTGGTGCTCTGTTGGCCCAAGCCAATGATGAAGGGAAGGAAAATGCACTATACTACTCATCTAATCCTCTAGGCTAATTATCCACCCTTTGAGAAGCATTGCCTAGCTTTAATCTTTGCATCCCAAAAGCTACAACACTACATGCTTCCTCATAAGGTGAACTTAATCTCTAGGATCAATCCACTACAGTATCTCATGACACGGTCAACACTATCTGGATGGTTGACATGATGGTCCATGATCCTCTCGCAATTTGACATTACCTTTATACCTCTCCGTGCGGTAAAAGGACAAGCGTGAGAGGATTTCTTAGTACCACACCCACTTCTTGTCGACTCTCTACTTAGTGATGATATCCTAGATGAACTAAACATGAACTTAGGGGATACTAGCATTCACTACTGGGTGATGTACTTCGATGGTGTGGCTTCCTCTTAAAGAGGAGAAGAATCAAAATCTACTATTTTAGGTAAGGCAAGGGTAGGAATAATTCTCTTAACTCTGGTCCACGATGTGATGAGATTTTCATATCATCTGTCCAATCTTTGTACCAACAATAAAGCCAAATATGAGGCTCTGATTATCGGTCTGGAGTTATCCGTTACTCTAAGCATCTAGAACATCAACATCTTTAGGGATTCTCAGGTAGTTATCAACCAAATCACTAGGTTCTATAAGATTATAAAGACCAAGCTTCATCAGTACCATAAGTACACCATAGAGTTATTGGCCCAAATCCTAGAGATTATTGCTTATAAGATTCCTCATGGAGAGAACATTGTAGCATATGTTATAGCTAAGCTTGCCAAGGAGTTGGCATGTCAGAAGGACGAGTCCATATCAATAAAAATCCAAAATAGACAGGTCTTATCACTTATTGATATTGAACAAATCAAAAAGTACTCTCTTGAAGGGAAGGTTGCCATTGCCAAGAAGAACAAAGAGTTAGATTGGAGGCAACCATTCATGGATTACCTAAATAAAGGAAAACTACCTCAAGATAATTCTCAAGGCCATCAAATGAAGTAGAGAGCAGATTCCTTTGCTCTTGTGGATGGTGTCGTGTATCGGTAGTCTTCCAATCATATGTGGTTATGTTGTTTAACAAAGATGAAGCCCGTAAGATTGTGATAGAGGTACACTCAGGATTATGTGGAGCCAACCATTTCAGTCAAAAGATGAAAGCCAAGAACAAGAGACTAGGATACTACTGGCCATTGATGTTCAAAGATTACATTGATATGGCTAGGCGATGCCACCAATGTAAAATACACGGTGTGGTCCTACACCAACCACCCAACATTCTACATCCTACATTAGCTTCATGGCTATTTAAGTGTTGGGGTACCGACATAGTGGATTCGATTAATCCTCCTTCTTCCAAGGCTCATCGGTTCATCTTAGCTGCTACTGACTACTTTTCCAAATGGGTGAAAGTCATTTCATTCAAAGAGGTCACAGCTCAGTATGCACTCTAGTTATTTAAGAACTATATCATATATAGGTTCAGAGTGCCATGATGAATTATATCTAATAATTATACTGCATTCAAGAGCACTGAGATCAACAGCTTTTCCAAGAGACACGACAAAGATTGGAGATATTCTACCATCAACTACCTGCGAGAAAATGGCTAATCAGAAGCCTTCTACAAAACTCTCATCCAAATACTAAAGAAGACACTCGACAATAATAAGTGATAGTGGCATGAACAGTTAGTTGAAGACTTGTGGGCCTACCACACCACATATAGAACTCCAACTTAGTCCTCTCCTTTCTCCTTAGTTTATGGGTCTGAAGCCATTCTACCATTAGAAGTCCAACTCCTATCACTAAGCATAGTTATGTTTAGCAAGATCACAACAGAGAGTAGAATGCTAAGTTGCAGCTAGAAGAGATTGAAGGATTGGAGAAGAGATGCCTGTGGGCATGCCTAAACCTTGAGTTATACAAAGAAAAAAGAAAGCAAGATCACAACAACTTAGTCTATCCTAGAGCTTTTCAAGTAGGAGAGCTTATTTTAATTCTAAGGAAACTTATTTTTGAACATCGTAAGATGGGAGGCAAGTTTGAACCCACTTGGGAAGGCCCTTTTACCATAGAGAAGGCCTACCAAAGAGGATCTTATTAGCTTATTAATCATAAGAGAGAGCACCTAATGCTTCCAATCAATGAGCTCTACTTAAAGAAATTTAATAAATCATGTTTGAAACTAATTATCATTAATGAAAATTCAATTTTGAATTCAATCTCTTCTATGTCGAAAGTATTCTTGTTTGCAAATCTGCCAAGATGTGTTTAGGGTGGGTGTAAGGAACCTGAGCTACATTCTATACTTCATTGACACAACACAAACACAAAATACACATAAACATATAAAATAAACACAAATCTTTCATCTCTAGTTGAGATAACACAAGACACACATTCAAGAGTTGCTCTAGGACAGATTACCCTTAGTGTCACACCAAGTGGTCTTCTTGCTTTGGAGGATATAAGTATGCTATGTTTTTCTTCTTTACTTGGCCATTACACACCAATGAGTGCCTTTAGTTTGGTAGGCCTTACTATGTGGCCGGTAAGCTACCTCATGTTGTCATCATTTAAGAGGATGTGAGTCTGGTACGCTTTCTTCTTGGATTAGCTTTCATACATTTACTGGGTTGAGTAAATTTGAGGTTTAGGATAAGCCCCCTAGTGGCTCCTTTCATCCTGAATGCTTCAAGTTTGGGTCTAGTCCTTCCTCAGGGTTCCACGCTTAGTAGTCGCTCTAGGTCAGATATCATCTATCCCGTTGATGATAGACTATCTCGATGATCAGTTCCACTTGGAAAGTTGTAAGCCTACATGCTTTTTTTCTAGATTGATCATTGCACACCGATGGGCTCTTTAGGTTGGTTAGTTCTGACTATGTTAATGGATACACCACTCATGTTGATGGATACACCTTAGGTTTATTGGTTCTCGCACCTTACGATACACCACTCATGGTAGATGTAAGTTTGCTTCACTTTCTTCTTGAGTTGGCCACCATACACCTATAAGCTTTCTTTTCCAAGTTTGAAGATAATGACCCTAACAATAGCTACCCTATGGGTACTATAGTTGGATCACATCCTTTGCGACCCCATTTAGTCACTACCTAGGTTATTATTGGATTGGATAGTTCCCCTTTATTAATAACCACACCTGTGGCTGGGGAATTCATCCTATGGATGTGCAGAATCTCCCTTTGTCCAATAAATCTGAGATAGGTCAAGGATGATATATCCCCTTTCAGTGTTGTCCCTTGCACAAAAATAGTGTCCATGCAAATATATATACAAAATATACATTTACTTATGGATTAAGAAGACACCCTTAGCGATACCTTTTCCCAAGTAGCATCTTTAGAGTTAACAAAACTCCCTATAGAATCGCTACTACTCTTAAATTGATATAAGTCCCCAATGGCATTCACTCAATAGTCACCCCTAAGTTGAGTTTAATTTATTACCAATAGGTCACCCCAGTGATTGTTCCTTACTTTAGAAGATGTAAGTTTGCCACGCCTTCTTCCTTGCATAGCCATTGCACACCGAAAGGCAACCCCTTCGGTTGGCTAGCTCTACCCCGCAGCCAGTAGACTATCCCTTTGGATTTGTAAATCTGAGGTAAGTTAACGCTGATATATCCCCTAATCAGTGGGTTCATCACATATCGATAGGATCCTTACATTAATTCAGATTAAATTAAACTCAATATGATTTTCCCCAATGGAGTTAAATCAAACCCTTCTCCCTACTGGAGCCCAAAATCATATGTAAATAAGTCAAGCAAGAAAATCAAATTTAAAACTAACCTCCCTAGTGCAGCCAAATTAAACTAACTCCCCCAATAGATTCTGGATAAAAAAAATCCAACCAAACTCTTATTCCCAGCAAATACATCCCCAAATAAATCTATGAAATCAAACTGAAATCTTAATCTCTAGCGGATAGCTTGGACCTGATTCCCTAGTGGAAGTTTTATATACCCAATCCCTAGTAGACTCAAGTCCATATCTCTAATAGATATGCCTCCACATCAATTAAAATAAAACAAATTAAAGTCTTTTCGATCTTAATCCCCATTGGATTATAGATTCTTATCTCCATCGGATCTTCTTTCCACAAATCATATAATCAAATCAAATTTAAACCTTATCCTTAGCAGATTTTCTTCTTCTATACCCTCGACATAGACCCCTCATATGTCATGTCCAATGCATGTGTGATCCCCTAGCAAACCTCCATCCATGTCCTTGACATGGAATTCTCATCAAATCTTATTTCTTTTCTTATGCACACCCATAATACTTCAACCAAAAGCCTAACAATGTATTTATTCAAATTACATCATCTTAATACTGTAATCAACATTTTATGATTTGTGATGTTGCAAGCTAAAACTAACTGTAAAATATCATGCTAAATATATTATAATTTGAATTAACAAATAATATTATATCATAATATATGATGTTATATTATAATTTGCTATAATATAATATATTATCTACCATTACACCTCATTAGAATCACTTAAAAGGAACAAATAACAAATTTTTTTAAAATATGAATATTATTCATTTTGGATGTCAAATTGCTATTTTTCTATTAGAAATGGTACAAAATAGCATAATTTTGGTGTTGCTTCTTAGTGTGTGCTGAGAATTTGGCCAAATTCATCCATCTCAACCTTCAAATTAACATTTTTGTGAGTTTTGACCAAATGTATTATAACAAAAGTAAAACATACTAAAATGTACAATAACATTTGGTAACACACCACCACATTCATATATATGTGAAGTTATATTGTTATGTACATTATATTTTAATATGCTTTCATATAATATATTTTCTTACATTACACCTTAAAATGAATCCTTTTAAGCAAAAAATTACAAAATTTGGTTGAAAAATGAACAATTATTTTGGATGCAAAATTCCATTCTTTTGATTAAATGACATACCATAGCACACCCCCAATGATGTTCCCTAAAGCATAACTTAAATTTGGCCAAATCCCATCATCTCAGACTATAAATCCATATTTTTATGAATTATACCAGTACAAACTCTACTACATCATTCTATAACAAACTAAAATATGCTAAATAATAAGTAGTAATACACAATAGTATGCTATAGTGCATGATGCTACACTTTATTATGGCATCCTATATTATAATACACTATGATAGTTTATATTATATTATAATGCATATCACATCACAAGGGATTGTATAAGATAAAAAATCATAAAATTAGTCTAAACAGTAAAAAGCTATATATTTAGCTGTATCACTTACATATTTTAAATTGAAACAATATATTATGATGCCACGTTCTACTTATTATGAATTTGGCCAAATTCCACCATTTTAAAGTCTAAATCAATATTTTTATAGATAATTCTAGTGTAGCCTCGACTGCATGATTGTAAAATACTAAAAGAATTTAAAATGCACAGAACAATATATTATGATATATGATGCTATTCTATTGTACAACATATAATATTTATATAGAGCATAAAATCTTACTTTTTTATACTACAAGTGGCGTAGCACACCTTTGGTACTACAACCTAATTCCCACTTCAAATTTAACAAATTTCATCATATGATTTATTAAATTTGTATTTTTATGATTTATATTAATATAGACTATAGGGCATAATAACATAATATACTAAAACATTTCAAAACATCTTATAACATCCAAAAACACATCACTACATGCTCTAATATATGATGCTACATTATACTATAATATATGATATCATAATATGATTTAGCATACTTAAATCTCTGATAGTCTAGGGAAAGTCTCCTGAAGACATTTTCTTTAGCTGCCATAACTATGTTAGGATTAGGTCATTCTTTAGATCTACTCCTAATGACATATTTATTCAAGGTTTAGGGTTTAGGGTTAGGGTTTAAAGTTAGTTTAGGGTTTAGGGTTAGTTTAGGGTTTAGGGTTTGTTTAGGGTTTAGGGTTTAGGTTTAGTTTAGGGTTTAGGGTTTAAAGTTTTGGATTGGGGCTTTAGGGTTTAGGTTGTAGGTTTTAGGGTTTATGGTTTAGGTTTAGAGTTTAGGGTTTTAGGTTTTAAGGCTTAAGGTTTAAGATTTAGGGTTTTGGCTTTTAGGTTTTTAGGGTTTAGGGTTTTAGGTTTTGGTTTTAGGTTTAGGGTTTATGGTTTAGGGTTTAAGGTTTTTTTAACAGAGAATAAATCTTGATTCAATATTCCTTCTTTTCGATTTCATCAACCAAGTAACACCTCAAATTTTCTAAGACACAAGCCACGACATAGATAAAAAATGAGCACTCATAGAGAAAATTAAAACCCTAGATAAGTATAACTGTCTCTACTATAAAGACAGAGTTCCATAAGTAGCAAATCGGATTGGCATTCATCAAATTTTCTAGTTCCCATCAAAACAACCCCTGCCTCTCAAGTTCCTAGATCTTCCATCACATCCCCAATCTCTCCCTCCTCCACCACCATAGCTGTAACCTACGTCACTCCATCTTCCTCTAAAACCACCACTGCTCCGACCACCAACTCTATATCCACCAGTACCTCCTGATCCCCCACCACGTGATAACTGCATCCTCCACCTTTGCTTCCACCGCTAGATCTAGCCTAAGCCTTGTTGATGGTGATGTTCTTGCCGTCAAGGTTCTACCCATTCATAGGATTTAGGGTTTAGGGTTAGTTTAGTGTTTAGTGTTTAGGGTTAGTTTAGGGTTTAGGGTTTAGGGTTTAGGGTGTGGAGTTTTTATTTGTTTTTTAGGGATTTTGGGTTTAGGGTTTAGGGTTTAGGGTTTAGGAGGTTGGAGGGTAGGTGAGTTAGGGGTTTAGGGAGTTTAGTGTGGATTTAGGGCTGGGGTATTTTTTTAAAGGTTTAAGTTTACTTAATTTTTTATTGCTTGAGTTTATTTTATTTTATTTATTTAAGTTTTTTTATTTAGTATAGTTTATTTATTTTAGTTTAGGTTTTATTTTATTTTATTTTTTTAGTGTAATTATTATTTTATTTAAGTTTAGGTTTATTTTATATTTTAAGTTTAGTAGGTTTTATTTTATTTTCGTTAATATTTTAGCTTTTATTTTAGGTTTATTTTAGGTTTATTTTTTAGTAGTTTAGGTTTATGTTTTTTATTATTTTATTTTAGTTAAGGTTTAGGTTTAGGTTTAGTTTATATTAGATTTAGGTTTAGGTTTATTTATTTAGGTTTAGGTTTATTTTATTTTATTTATTTTATTTTATTTTAGGTTTAGGTTCTTTTCTTTACTTTTTAGGTTTTATTTATTCTTAGGTTTAATTTTAGGTTTTTCCCAAGGTTTTAATTTAGTTTTATTTTATTTTATTTTAGTTTATATTTTTTTATTTTACATTTAGTTTTTTATTTTTAAGGTTTTTATCTTATTTTATTTTATTTTTAGTTTAGTTTAAGTTTTTCTTTATTTTATTTTAGTTTATTTTTTTATTTTATTTTTAGGTTTAGGTTTAGGTTTTAGTTTAAGTTTTAATTTTTTTTAATTCAAGTTTAGGTTTTATTATTTATTTTATTTTTTGGTTTTATTTAGTTTACGGTTTATAGTTTAGGGTTTAGGGTTTTAGTTTAGGGTTTATGGTTTGTTTCTAGTGTTTTGGGTTTAGGGTTTACTGTTTAGCCTTTAGGGTATAGGATTTTCAGGGTTTAGAATTTAGGGTTTAGGGTTTAGGTTTAGCTTAAGGTTTAGGGTTAGTTTAGGGTTTAGGGTTTAGTTTTTTGGGTTTTTTCTTTTGGTTTAGTGGGTTTTGGTTAGGGTTTAGGCTTAGGGTTTTAGGGTTTGGTTTTAGGGTTTAGGATTTAAGGTTAGGGTTAGGTTTAGGGTTTGGGTTTAGGGTTAGTTTATTTCTTTTTAAAAAAAATTACAAACCAAGTAGGTTTTGTTTATTTAGTTTTTTATTTATTTTTATTTATTTTATTTTATTTATTTTTTAGGTTTATTTTATATTTATTTATTTGTCTATTTATTTTAGTTTAGACTTTTATGTAGCATTTTTTAGGTTTAGGTTTATTTTTTAGTTTAATCTTTTTATTATATTTTAGGTTTTAGGTTTAATTTTTCTAGGTATTTTAGGTTTTATTTTTTTTATTTCTTTGCTTTAGATTTTGTTTTTAGGATTATTTTAGGATATATTTTTAGTTTAAATTTAGGTTTATTTTAGTTTATTTTATTTTATTTAGGGTTTTAGTTTAGGTTTTCATTTAGTTTATTTTAGGTTGGTTTTTTTATTTATTTATTTTGTTTTATTTTTTTTTTTATTGGTTTAAGTTTTTTTTTTTTTTAAGGTTTAATTTTTTTAAAATTTATTTTACATTTTATTTTAGGTTTATTTTTAGGTTTAGGTTTTTTATTTAGTTTTATTTTATTTTATTTTAAGTTTATTTTATTTTATTTAGGTTTAGTTTATTTTATTTATGTTTTATTTTAGTTTAGTTTAGGCTTTTATATATTTTATTTTACTTTAGCTTTTATTTTTTATTTTTTTAGGTTTAGGTTAGGTTTAGGTTTTTATTTTATTTTATTTTTTATTTTATTTTGGTTTGGTTTTATTTATTTTCTTTAGGTTTATTTAGTTTAGTTTTTTAGATTTTAGGGTTTAGGGTTTACGTTTTGGGCTTTAGGGTTTAGGGTTTAGGGTTTTTTTAGTTTTAGGTTTAGGGTTTAGGGTTTAGGGTTTAAGTTTTAGGTCTAGGGTTCAAATTTTAGTTTATGGTTTAGGGATTTTAGTTTTTTTAACAGAGAATAAATTCAAATTCAACATTTCTTCTTTTTGATTTCAACAACCAAGTAACATATCAAGTTTTCTAAGAAACAAGTGACAACATAGATAAAAAATGAGCACACATAGAGAAAATCAAAAGCCCAAGATAACTAGAATCATCTGTACTATAAGGAATAGTTCCGTAAGTAGTAGATCGGATCGACCATTCCTCAGTTTCTCCAATTCCCATCAGAACCACCTCGACCTCTTGAGTACCGGGATCCCCCATCATATACTCGATTTCTTTCTCCTGCACCACCACGGCTATAACCTCCATCGCTCCTCCCGCCTCCATTACCACCACTGCTCTGACAACCACCTCCATATCCACCAGCACCTCTAGATTCCCCACCTCCACTATGATAACCGTCATCTCCACCTTCGCCTCCACCTCCAGATGTAGACTGAGGCTGGTTGACGGAGATGTTCCTATTGTCAAAGTTTTGGCCATTCTTATGGTTTAGGTTTATTAGGTTTTATGGATTAGGTTTATTTTTTAATTTATTTAGTTTCATTAGGTTTAGGTTTAGGGCTTAGGCTTTAGGGGTTTAGGATTTAGGGTTTAGGTTTTAGGGTTTAGGGTTCAAGGTTTTAGGGTTTATGCTTTAATGGTTTAGGGTTTAGGAATTATGGTTCATGGTTTTTTTAGGGTTTAGGGTTTAGGGTTTAGTGTTTAGGGTTGTAGGTTTAGGGTTACAGGTATAAGGTTTAGGGTTGTAGGTTTAGGGTTTTGGTTTTAGGGTAAGATTTTAGGTTCAGGGTTTAAGGTTAGGGTTTATGGTTTATGATTTAGGGTTTAGGAATTTTTTTTAAATTAAGTAAATCGATAGATTTATGTTTATTTAGTTATTTCTTATTTATTTTAGTTTATTGTATTTTTTATTTTTATTTAAGTTTATTTTTTATTTTTATTTAGTTTAGTTTATTTATTTTAGTTTAGGTTTTTTGTTTTATTTTATCTTTAGGTTTTCGATTAGGTTTAGGTTTATTTTTTAATTGAGTTTTTTTTTTAGGTTTAGGTTATATTTTTTATTTTAAGGTTTAGGTTTAGGTTTTTATTTTATTTTTTTATGTTTAGGTTTTAGGTTTTTATTTTAGGTTTATGTATAGGTTTTATTTTTTAGTTTAGGTTTACATTTATTTTTAGTTTATTTTATTCTATTTAGTTAAGGTTTAAGTTTAGGTTTAGTTTATTTTAGGATTAGGTTTAGGTTTTATTTATTTTAGTTTAGTTTATTTTAGTTTAGGTTTAGGTATATTTTATTTTTTTTATTTTATTTTGTTTTATGTTTAGCTTTTTTTTTAATTTTTAGTTTAGGTTTTATATTTTATTTATTTTTAATTTTATTTTTTAGGTTTAAGATTTTATTTAGTTTTTATTTTATTTTATTTTTATTTTATGTTTAGTTTTTATTTTATTAAGGATTTTTATTCTTAAGATTATTTTATTTTTTAATTTAGTTTAGATTTTTCTTTAATTTGTTTTAGTTTATTTTTGTTTATTTTATTTTATTTTTAGGTTTTGATTTAAGTTATAGTTTAGGTTTTTATTTTTTTTTTATTTTTTTATTTTATTTAGGTTTAGGCTTTTAATTATATTATTTTAATGTATAATTTAGTTTTGGTTATAGGTTTAGGGATGGTTTGAGTGGGTTGGGTCTAGAGGTTTGTTTAGTAGTAGTTTTGGTATTTTAGCTTTAGGGTTTAGGGTTTAGAGTTTAGGGTTTAGAGTTTGAATTTTAGTGGTTTAGGTTTTTTTATTTTAGGTTTATGGATTAAGTTTTGGATTTAGGATTTAATGTTAGGTTTTAGGGTTTAGGGTTTTAATGATTAGAGTTGGGTTAGGATTAGGGTTTAGGGTTGGATTTGTGTTTAGGGTTTGTGGAGTTTTTTTTAAGTGGGGTCAGTTTAGTAAGGTCAGAGGTTTAAGTTTAGTTTGTGGCTGTTTTTTAGGGTTTGTTTAGGGTTAGGTTTAGGATTTAAGGTTTAGGATTTTATTTTTTTTTTTGAAAAAAATTACAAACCAATTTAGTATGTTTATTTAGTTTATTTTTTTATTTTATTTTATTTTTTACTTATATTTAGGTTTATTTATTTTTATTTAGGTTTTTTATTTTAGTTTATTTTTTTTGGTTTAGTTTTAGTTTATGTTCACTTTTTTAGTTTATTTTTTTTATTTTATTTTAGGTTTAGGTTTTATTTTTTATATTTAGGTTCACGTTTAGTTTTTATTTTATTTTTAAGTTTGGTTTTAGGTTTTATTTTAGGTTTATTTTAAGTTTATTTTTTTTTAGTTTATGTTTAGCTTATTAAGTTTATTTTATTTATTTAGTTTAGGGTATTTCATTTATTTTAGGTTTAGGTTTAAGTTTTACTTATTTTAGATTAGTTAATTTTAGTTTAGGTTTAGGTTTTTTTTTATTTTTACTTTAGGTTTTGTTTTTATTTTTAGTTTAGGGTTTATGTTCTATTTTTTATTTACTTTTAGTTTTTTTTTTAGGTTTAGGTTTTTATTTAGTTTTTATTCTATTTTATTTTAGGTTTATTTTATTTTTATTTTACATTTAGTTTTTATTTTACTTAGGTTTTTAAGGTTTATTTTATTCTTCTAATTTAGTTTAGGTTTATCTATTTTATGTTAGTCATTTAATTTTTATTTTATTTTATTTTAGGTTTAGGACTTTAGGTTTAGGTTTAGGTTTTTTAGTTTAGTTTAGTTATTTATTTTTTTATTTCATTTAGGTTTAAGTTTATTTATTTATTTTATTTATAAGTTTTCTTTAGTTTTGGTTTAGGTTTTTAGGTTTTTAGGGTTTAGGGTTTAGGGTTTAGGATTTTAGGGTTTATTATTTAGGGTTGTAGGTTTAGGGTTTATAGTTTTTTTATTTGTTTTTTTAAATTAACTAAATTAGTAGGTTTAAGATTATTAAGTTTATTTAGTTTATTTTTTAATTATTTTAGTTCATTTTATTTTTTATTTTTATTTTTATTTTGTTTAATTTATTTATTTTAGATTTATTTATTTTAGTTTATTTTTTAGGTTTAGGTTTAGGTTTAGGTTTACTTTCTAGTTTAGTTTTATTTTTATTTTATTTTATATATTTTGGTTTAATTATTTATTTTTAGGTTTAGGGGTTAAGGTTTAGGGTTTAGGGTTTTAGGTTTATGATTTTAGGGTTTAGGGTTCAGGATTTAGTATTTAGGGTTGTAGGTTTAGTGTTGTAGGTTTTGGGCTTAGGGTTTAGAGTTAGTTTTAGTGTTTAACTTTTAAGGTTTAAGATTTAGTATTTAGGGTTTAAGGTTTTTCTTTGAAAACCAAGTAAATCGATAGGTTTAGGTTAATTTAGTTTACTTAATTTATCTTTTATTTATTTTAGTTTATTTTATTTTATGTTTTTATTTAAGTTTATTTTGTATTTTTATTTTATTTAGTTTATTAGTTTTATGTTTATTTATTTTAGTGTATGCTTTTTTATTTTAGTTTATTTTCTAGGTTTAGGTTTAAATTTAGGTTTATTTTTTAGTTGAGTTTTATTTTTTAGGGTTAAGGTTTAGGGTTTAGAGTTTAGGGTTAGGGTTTAGGGTTTAAAGTTTAGGGTTTAGTGTTTTTAGGGTTTAGGGTTTAGGGTTTAGGGTTTATGGTTTTCTTTTTTAAACTAAAAGGATTTAGGGTTCAATTATTAAAGTTAATTTAATTATTATTATTATGTTTTAGTTTTATTATGTTTATTTATTAGTTATTAGTACATTTAGGGTTTAGGTTTATTAGTTTAGTTTATTATTATTACTATTATTATTATTATTATTTTAGTTATTAATTTTTATTTTGGGGTTTATTTGGTTTTATGTTTAGTATTTATTTAGGTTTATTTGGGTTATTATGGTCTAGTGTTTTTTAGTTTTATTTTAGTTTTTGGTTTTTATTTAGTTTTAGTTTAAGGGGGTTTTATTAATTTTAGTTAGGTTTTTAGTTTAGTTATTGTTTAGTTATTAGTTTATGTTTTTATTTCTTTTATTTTATTAGTTTTTAGTTTATTAGTTATTTTTAGTTTAGTTAGTTTTTATTAAGTTTATGGGGTTCAATTTTAGTTTAGTTTATTAGTTTTATTTATTTTTAGTTTTATTATTATTGAGACTATATTGGTTTAGTTTTATTAGTTTAGGGTTTAGATTTATTATTTATTAGTTTATTATTATTATTATTATTAGTTTTAGCTAGTTTTTATTAGTTTATTATTATTATTATTATTATTATATTATTATTATTATTATTATTTTATTAGTTAGTATAGTTTCTTTATTAGGGTTTTATGATTTTAGTTAGTTTATTATTAGTTTAGTTATTTTTATTTGTTTTAGTTTTTAGGTTTATCATTAGTTTTATTATTATTTATTTAGTTAGTTTTATTTGTATTAGTTAGGTTTTATTATTAGTTATTAGTTTTTTATTTATTTTATTATTATTTTATTAGTTTTATTTTATTTTTATTAGGTTTGGGTTTAGGGTTTATGGTTAAGGTTTAGGGTTTATTAGCTTTTAGGGTCAGATTAAGTGGGGCTTGGGTTTATTTTAGCCTAGGGTTTAGTGGGATTAGGGTTAGTTTAAGGTTTATGGTTTAGGTTTTAGGGTTTAGGGTTTAGTTTTAGGGTTTTAGTTAGTGTTTATGGTTTAGAGTTTAGGGTTTAGGGTTTAGGAGTTTAGGTTTAGGGTTTAGGGATCAGGTTTAGGAGTGCTTGGGTCAGTGTAGGTTTAGTGGTTTAGGGTTAGGGTTGGGGGTTTAGAGATTTAGAGGTTTAATAGGTTTTTAAATTAAAGCCAGTTTAAATATTTAGTTTTATTTTATATTTTTATTTAGGTTTATTTTTTATTTTTATTCATTTCATGTTTATTTGTTTTAGTTTAGGATTTTTTTTATTTTAATTTATTTTTTAGGTTTAGGTTTAGGTATATGTTAATTTTTTAGTTTAGTTTTATTTTTATTTTATTTTTTAGGTTTAACTTTTATTTAGGTTTAGGTTTTTATTTTATTTTTTTGGTTTAGGTTTTAGGTTTTAATTTTAGGTTTATGTTTAGGTTTATTTTCTAGTTTATGTTTGGGTTTATTTTTATTTTATTTTATTTTATTTATTTCTAATTTTATTATTATTGGACTATATTGGTTTGGTTTTATTAGTTTAGGGTTTAGAATTATTATTTATTAGTTTATTATTATTATTATTATTAGTTTTAGCTAGTTTTTATTAGTTTATTATTATTATTATTATTATTTAAGATAGTTTCTTTATATTTTATGGTTAGTTTATTATTTATTTTAGTTATTTTTATTTGTTTTAGTTTTTAGGTTTATCATTAGTTTTATTATTATTTATTTAGTTAGTTTTATTTGTATTAGTTAGGTTTTATTATTAGTTATTAGTTTATTTATTTTATTATTATTTTTATTAGTTTTATTTTATTTTTATTAGTTTTTAGTTTATGGTCATTAGGGTTTAGGGTTAGATTAAGGTTTGGGCTTTGGGGTTTGATTTAACCTGGGTTTAGTTTAGGGATTAGGTTAGTTTAAGGTTTGGTTTTGGTTTTGGTTTAGAGGTAGGTTTAGTTAGGTGTGTTTGTTTAGGGTTTAGGGTTTAGGGTTTGGGTTTAGGGACAGTTTAGGTTCAGTGGTTTAGGGATTTAGGTTGTAGGTTTAGGGTTTAGGGTTTAGGGTTTAGGGTTTTGGGGTTAGGGTTTAGGATTTAGTGCTTAGGGTTTAATGTTTAGGGTTTTTTTTAAATTAAGTAAACCTCTAGGTTTAAATTTATTTGGTTTTATTTTATATTTTTATTTAGGTTTATTTTTTATTTTTATTCATTTCATGTTTATTTATTTTAGTTTAGGATTTTTTAATTTTAATTTATTTTTTAGATTTAGGTTTAGGTATATGTTAATTTTTTAGTTTAGTTTTATTTTTATTTTATTTTTTAGGTTTAACTTTTATTTAGGTTTAGATTTTTATTTTATTTTTTTGGTTTAGGTTTTAGGTTTTAATTTTAGGTTTATGTTTAGGTTTATTTTCTAGTTTATGTTTGGGTTTATTTTTATTTTATTTTATTTTATTTTATTTTGGGTTTAGGTATAGTTTATTTTAGGGTTAGGATTAGGTTTTATTTATTTTACTTTAGTTTTTTTAATTTAGGTTTTGGTTTATTTTATTTTATTATTTTAGGTTTAGGTTTTTTTTAGTTTAGGGCTTATGTTTTATTTTTTATTTATTTTTAGGTTTATTTTTTAGGATTATGTTTTTATTATAGTTTAGGTTTATTTTATTTTTATTTCTCGTTTAGTTTTTATTTTATTTAGGTTTTTTATTTTTAGGTTTATTTAATTCTTTTAGTTTAAGTTTAGGTTTTATTTATTTTATTTTAGTTTAGTTTTTCCTTTTTTTTATTTTATTTTATTTTATTTATAGGTTTAGTTTTAGGTTTATGTTTTAGTTTAGGTTTTTATTCTTTTTTATTTTTATTTAGATTTAGGTTTTTTAATTTTATTTTTAAGTTCTATTTAGTTTAAGTTAAGGTTTTTATGATTTTTGGTTTAGTGTTTAGGGTTTAGGGTTTTAGGTTTAGGGTTTAACGCTTAGGGTGTTAGGTTTTGGGATTTAAGGTTTAGGGTTTAGTGCTTAGGGTTTATGATTTAGTGTCTTATGGTTTAGGGTTTAGGGTTAGGGTTTTTTTAATTTTTTGTTTTTTTAATTTTTTATTTTTTTAACATTAAGAAAATTTATAGGTATATGTTTATTTAGTTTACTATTTATTCATTAGGTTTAGGATTAGATTTATGTTTCAATTTATGTTTTTATTTTATTTTATTTTTTATTTAGTTTAAAAATTTTTTTTTAGGTTTAGGTTTTTAGGTTTTTAGGGTTTAGGGATTAGGGTTTAGGGTTTAGGGTTTGGGGTTCATGGTTTAGGGTTTAGGGTTATTAGTTTTAGAGTTTAGTGTTTATAATTTAGGGTTTAGGGTATTAGGGTTTATGCTTTTAGGGTTTAGGGTTTAGGGTTTAGGGTTTTTAGGGTTTATGGTTTAGGTTTTTAGGTTGTTGGTTTAGTATTGTAGGTTTAGGGTTAGTTTTAGGGTTTAGGGTTTAGGATTTATGATTTAGGGTTTAGGGTTTTTTCTTAAAAAAATTATGTAAACTAGTAGGTTTAGGTTTACATAATTTAATTTTTATTTATTTTAGTTTTCTATTTTATTTAGGTAAATTTTTTATTTTTATTCAGTTTAGTCTATTTTTTAAGGTTTATTTATTTTAGTTTATTTTTTAGGTTTAGGTTTAAGTTTAAGTTTATTTTTTGGTTGAGTTCTATTTTTATTTTACTTTTTAGGTTCAGGTTTTTAAAATTTTATGGTTTTAGGGTTTAGGGTTTAGTGTTTAAGGTCTAGGGTTTAGGGTTTACGATTTAGGGTTTACGGTTTAGGGCTTAGTGTTTAGGGTTTTAGGGTTTAGGGTTTAGGGTTTTGGGCTAGGGTTTAGGATTTAGGATTTAGAGCTTAGTGTTTAGGCTTTAAGGTTTAGGGATTTTAGGGTTTAAGCTTTTGGGTTTTGGGTTTAGCATTTAGCATTTTAGGACTTAGGGTTTAGGGTTTAGGGTTGTAGGTTTAGGGATTAGGGATTAGGGTTTAGGGTTTATAGTTTAGGTTTTTGGTTTTAGTTTAGGGTTTTCTTTGGTTTAGGGTTTAGGGTTGTAGGTTTAGTGTTGTAAGTTTAGAGTTTAGGGTTTAGGGTTAATTTTAGGTTTTATGGTTTAGGGTTTAGGGTTTAGGGTTTAGAGTTTAAGGTTTAGGATTTAGGATTTATGGTTTAGGTTTTTTAAAAAAAAGGATTATTTATTTTTTAGTTTTATTTTAGTTTATTTTTATCTGCTTAAGTATATTTTTTATTTATATTTAATTTAGTTTATTTATTTTTGGTTTACTTATCTTAGTTTTTGTTTATTATTTTAATTTATTTTTTTGGTTTAGGTTTAAGTTTAGGTTAAATTTTTAGTTAAGTTTTATTTTTATTTTATTTTTTAGGTTTAAGTTTTTAGATTTTTAGGGTTTAGGGTTTAAGGTTTAAGATTTAAGTTTTAGGGTTTAGGGTTAGGGTATAGAGTTTAATGTTTAGGCTTTAGGGTTTAGGGTTATTAGTGTTTAGGGTTTAGGGTTTACGATTTTAGGTTTGAGGTTTAGTGTTTAGGATTTAGGGTTTAGAGTTTAGGGTTTAGCATCTAGGATTTTGGGTTTGGGGTTTAGGATTTAGGATTAGATGTTATAGGTTTAGAGTGTAGGGTTAGTTTTAGGGTTTATGGTTTAGGGTTTAGGGTCTAGGGCTTAGGGTTTAGGATATAAGATATAGGGTTTAGGGTATTTTTATATATAAAAAATTAAGTAAATCGATAGGTTTAGGTTTATTTTATTTAATTACTTTATTTTTTATTTTTATTGTTATTTTAATTTTTGTTTAAATTGATTTTTTAATTTAGTTTATTTAATTTATTTTAGGTTTATTTATTTTTTAGGTTTACGTTTAGGTTTAAGTTTTTAGGTTTTTAGGTTTTTAAGTTTTTAGGGTTTAGGGTTTAGGGTTTAACATTTAGGGTTTAGGGTATAGGGTTTAGGGTTTATGGTTTTAGGGTTTAGGGTTGAGGGTTTAATGTTAGTTTAGGTTTAGGTTTAAGGTTTAGTGTTTAGCTTTAGTTTAGGTTTAAGGGTTTAGTGTTTAGGTTTAGGATTTAGGTTTAGGATTTGGATTTAGGGTTTTGGGTTTTCTTAGGGTTTAGGGTTTAGGGTTTAGGGTTTATAGTTTAGGTTTTAGGTTTAGGGTTTAGTTTTAGCTTAGGGTTTTAGGTTTAGGTTTTAGTTTAGTGTTGTAGGTTTAGGGTTTTAGTTTAGGGTTTAGTGTTTAGGTAATTTAGGGTTTAGGGTTTTTCTTTCAAAAAAAAGTAATGATAGTTTAAGTTTATTTATTTAGTTTATATTTTATTTTATTTATTTATTTTTCATTTTTATTTTATTTAGTTTATTTATTTTAGGTTTAGTTATTTTGGTTTAGGTTTTTTATTTTTTTTATTTTCTAGGTTTTGGTTTAGGTTTATGCTTATTTTTAATTGAGTTTTATTTTTATTTTATTCTTAAATTTAAACATTTTAGGTTTTTAAGGCTTATGATTTAAGGTTTAAGGTTTAGGGTTTAGCGTTTAAGGTTTAGGGTTAGGGTTTAGGGTTTAGGGTTTAGGGTTTAGTGTTTAAGCTTTAGGGTTTAGGCTTTCTATGGTTTTTAAGGTTTATGGTTTAGTGTTTATGCTTTAGGTTTTAGGGTTTTTAGGGTTTAAGGTTTAGGGTTTAAGGTTTAAGGTCTAGGGTTTGGGGTTTAGGGTTTTTAGGGTTTAGGGTTTAGGTTTTAGGATTTTGGGTTTTTGGTTTTGGGTTTAGGGTTCTAGTGTTTAGGATTTTGGATTTAGGGTTATCAGTTTAGGGTTTAGGGTTAGTTTTAGGGTTTATGGTTTAAGTTTTATGGTTTAGTGCTTAAGATTTAAGATTTAGGGTTTTGGGTTTTGGGTTTAAGGTTTTGGGTTTTGGGTTTCAGGTTCTAGGGTTTAGGATTTAGGATTTATGATTGTAGGTTTAAGGTTTAGGGTTAAGATTTTTTTAATTTAATTTTTAGGGTTTAGTGTTTAGGCTTTAGGTTCTAGGTTTAGGGTTCAGGTTTTAGTTTAGGTTTATTTTTAAATTAAGCAAACTAGTAGGTTTAGGTTTATTTAGTTTATTTCTATTTATTTTAGTTTACTTTATATTTATTTTTAATTTTTATTTAGTTTAGTTCATTTTTTTAGGTTTATTCATATTAGTTTTGATTTTTTATTTTAGTTTATTTTTTAGGTTCACGTTTAGGGATAGGTTTATTTTTTAGCTGTGTTTTATTTTTATTTTATTTTTTAGGTTTAGGTTTTATTTTCTATTTGTAGGTTTAGGTTTAGGTTTAGGTTTTTATTTAATTTATTTAGGTTTAGGTTTTAATTTTCTATTTGAAGTTTATTTTGAGGTTTTATCTTTTAGTTTAGGTTTAGGTTTAATTTTAATTTATTTTATTTTATTTAGTTTAGGTTTAGGTTTAGGTTTATGTTTAGTTTATTTTAGGTGCAGGTTTAGGTTTTATTTATTTTAGTTTAATTTATTTTACTTTATGTTTATGTTTATTTTATTTTGTTTATTTTCATTTTATTTTAGCTTTAGGTTTTTTTTTAGTTTATGGTTTAGGTTTTATTTTTTATTTATTTTTTGATTTATTTTTTAAGTTTAGGTTTTTATTTAGTATTTATTTTATTTTATTTTATTTATAGTTTATTTTAGGTTAATTTTATTTTATTTTACATTTAGTTTTTATGTTATTTAGGTTTTTTATTCTTAGGTTTATTCTAATTTTTTAGTTTTGTTTATGTTATTATTTATTTTATTTTAGAATATTTTTATTAGTTTGTTTTATTTTATTTTTAGGGTTAGGTTTAATATTTAGGTAAGGTTTTTATTTTATTTTATTTTTTTTAATTTATTTAGGTCTAGGTTTTATATTTATTTTATTCTTAGGTTTTATTCAGTTTAGGATTAAGTTTTTAGTTTTTTTGAGTTTAGGGTTTAGGGTTTAGGGTTTTAGGGTTTAAGGTTTAGGGTTAGGGTTTAGGGTTTAGGGTCTAGGGTTTAGTGTTTAGGCTTTAGCTTTTAGGGTTGTTAGGGTTTAGGATTGCATTAGGGTTTAAGGTTTCGGATTTAGGATTTTTTAAAGTTCATGGTTTAGGGTTAACTTTAAGGTTTAGGGTTTTCTTTTTTAAATTAAGAAAACTAGTAAGTTTAGGTTTATTTAGTTTATTTTTTATTTTATTTTTATTTAGGTTTATTTTTTATTTTTATTTAGATTAATTTTTTATTTTTATTTTATTTTTTAGGTTTAGGTTTTATTTTTTTTTTAAGTTTAGGTTTAGGTTTTTATTTTATTTCTTTACATTTAGGTTTTAGGTTTTTATTTTAGGTTTGTTTTTAGGTTTTATTTTTTAGTTTAGGTTTAGGTTTATTTTTAATTTATTTGATTTTATTTAGTTTAGGGTTTATGTTATGTTTATTTTAAGTTTAGGTTTAGACATTATTAATTTTTGTTTAGTTTTTTTTAGTTTAGGTTTAGTTTTAATTTATTTTATTTATTTTAGGTTTAAGTGTTTTTTAGTTTAGGGTTTAGGTTTTGTTTTTTATTTATTTTTAGGTTTTTTTTGTTTATTTTTTAGGTTTAGATTTTTATTTAGTTTCTATTTTATTTTATTTTAAGCTTATTTTACTTTTATTTTACTTTTAGTTCATATTATATTTTGGTTTATTTTCTTTTTTAGTTTAGTTTAAATTTTTATTTATTTTATTTTAGTTTAGTTTTTATTTATTTTATTTTATTTTATTTTTTGGTTTATGTTTAGGTTTAGGTTTAGGTTTTTATTTAGGTTTTTATTTTATTTTAGTTTTTAGTTTAATTAGGTTAAGTTTTTCTTGTTAATTTTATTATTAGGTTTTACTTAGTTTAGGTTTTTAGGGTTTAAGGTTTAGGGTTTAGGGTTGTAGGTTTTAGGGTTTAGGGTTTAGAGTTTAGGTTTTAAGGTTTAGGGTTTAGGGTATAAGGCTTAGTGTTTAGGGTTGTAGGTTTAGGGTTTAGAGTTTTGGGTCTAGTGTTTGTTTTAGGGTTTAGCGTTAAGGCTTTTATTATTATTATTATTATATATTTTTTAAATTAAGTAACCTGGTAGGTTCAGGTTATTTAGTTTTTTTTTATTTTAGTTTATTTTATTTTTTATTCTGATTTAGGTTAATTTTTATTTTTATTTAATTTAGTTTATTTATTTTAGTTAAGATTTTTTATTTTAGTTTATTTTTTAGGTTGTATTTTTTAGTTTAGGTTTTTTTTTGTTTAGGTTTAGATTTATTTTTAGTTTATTTTATTTTATTTAGTTTAGCTTTTTTATTTTAGTTGTAGGTTTAGATTTTATTTGTTTTAGTTTAGCTATTTTTAGTTTAGGTTTAGGTTTATTTTATTTTTATTTTAGGTTTAGGTTTTTTTTTAGTTTAAGGTTTTGGTTTATCTATTTATTTTTAGGTTTTATTTTTATGTTTATTTTTTAAATTATGATTTTCATTTAATTTTTATTATATTTTATTTTATTTTTGTTTTATTTTATTTTAGGTTTAGTTTTTATTTAGGTTTTCTATTTTTTAGTTTAGGTTTTTATTAATTTTATTTTAGTTTAGTTTTATTTATTTATTTTATTTTTTGGTTTAGGTTTAGGTTTAGTTTTAGGTTTTAGTTTATGTTTTTATTTTATTTTATTTTGGTTTAGATTTATTTACTTATTTTATCTATAAGTTTTATTTAGTTTAGGGTTAGGCTTGTATCATTTTAGGGTTTACGATTTAGGGTTTAGGGTTTTTTTTGGGTTTAGAATTTAGGGCTTAGGGTTTTGGGTTTAGGTTTTAGGCTTTAGGGTTTAGGGTTTAGGGTTTAGGATTTAGGATTTAGTTTTAGGTTTAGGGTTTAGGTTTCAATTTAGGGTTTAGAGTTTTTGGTTTTTTTTAACAGAGAACAAATTCAGATTCAACATTTCTTCTTTTGTTTATTTAGTTTATTTTATTTTTTATTTTTATTTATGTTTATTTTTTATTTTTATTTATGTTTATTTTTTATTTTTATTTAGTTTAGTTTATTTATTTTAGTTTAGGTTTTTTAATTTAGATTATTTTTTAGGTTTAGGTTTAGGTTTTTTGTTAGTTGAGTTTTATTTTTATTTTTATTTTTATGTTTAAATTTTATTTTTTTTTATAGGTTTAGGTTTAGGTTTAGGTTTTTATTTTATTTTTCTAGGTTTAGGATTTACGGTTTTATTTTAGGTTTATTTTTTAAGTTTTATTTTTTAGTTTAAGTTTAGGTTTATTTTTAGTTTATTTTAATTTAGGGTTTAGGTTTACTTTATTTTAGGTTTAGGTTTAGGTTTAGGTTTTATTTATTTTAGTTTAGTTTATTTTACTTTAGGTTTAGGTTTATTTTATTTTTTATTTTATTTTTAGTTTAGGTTTAGGTTTTTTTATTTTGGGTTTAGGTTTTATTTTTTATATATTTTTACGTTTATTTTTAAGTTTACATTTTTATTTAGTTTTTTACTTCAAGTTTTTTTATTTTTATTTTATTTAGGTTTTTTTATTCTTAGGTTTATTTTATTATTTTAGTTTAGTTTATGTATTTATTTCTTTTAGTTTAATTTATTTTTATTAATTTATTTTAGTTTATTTTAAGGTTCTAATTTAGGTTTTAATTTAATTTAATTTTTTATTTTATTTTGGTTTAGGTTTTTTAATTTATTTTATTTTTAGGTTTTATTTAGTTTAAGTTTAGGTTTTTAGGTTTTAGAGTTTAGGGTTTAGGGTTTAAGGTTAAAGTTTGGTGTTTAGGGTTTAGGGTTTAGTGTTTAGGCTTTAGGGTTTATGGTTTTTGGGGTTTAGGGTTAGCCTAGGGTTTATGGTTTAAGGTTTAGGGTTTAGTGTTTAGGGATAGTTTATGGTTTAGGGTTTATGGTTTTTTTGGGTTTAGAGTTTAGGGTTTAAAATTTAGGGTTTAGGGTTTAAGGTTTAGGGTTTAGGGTTTAGGGTTTTCAAGTTTTAGGGTTTAGGGTTCATAGTTAGTTTAGAGTTTAAGGTTTAGGGTTTATGGTTTTATAGGGTTTGGGGTTTGGGGTTTAGGGTTTAGGGTTGAGGGTTTTAAGGTTTAGGGTTTTGGGTTTAAGATTATGTTTAGGGTTCTGGGTTATGATTTTTTTTTATGGATTTTTACTTTTTTAAAATTAAGTTAACTGCTAGGTTTAGGTTTAGTTAGTTTATTTTTTATTTTTTTTATTTTATTTTATTTTTTATTTTAATTTAGGTTTATCTTTACTTTTATTTAGTTTATTTATTTATTTTAAGTTTATTTATTCTAGTTTAGGTTTTTTTTAGTTTATTTTTTAAGTTTAGGTTTATTTTTTAGTTTAGTTTTATTTTTATTTTATTTTTAAAGTTTAGGTTTTATTTTTTCTTATTAAATTTAGGTTTTGGTTTTTATTTTTCTTTTTTAGGTTAATGTTTTAGGTATTTATTTTTTGTTTATTTTTATGTTTTATTTTTAGTTTAGGTTTGGGTTTATTTTTAGTTTATTTTATTTTATTTAGTTTATATTTTTGTTTAGGATTATCTTAGGTTTAGGGCTAGTTTAGGGTTTAGGGTTTAGGGCTTAGTGTTAGTTTAGTGTTTAGGGTTTAGGATTTTAGGGTTTAGGATTTAGGGTTTTTTAGGGTTTAGGGTTTAGGATTTTAGGGTTTAGGGTTTAGGGTTTTTTAGGGTTTAGGGTTAGTTTTATGATTTAGGATTTTGGGTTTAGGATTTATGGTTTAGGTTTTAAGGATTTTTTTAGGAAATATATTAAGTATTTTAGTTTATTTAGTTAATCTTGTATTAATTTTAGTTTATTTAATTTTTTATTTATATTTAGTTTAGTTTATTTATTTTAGTTTTATTTATTTTAGTTTAGGTTTTTTGTATTTTTAGTTTATTTTAGGTTTTATGTTTATTTTTTTTAGGTTTATTTTATTTTATTTTTTAGGTTTATTTTATTTTATTTAGTTTAGTTATTATTTTATAGGTTTAGTTGGTTTATTTTAGGATTTTAGTTTATTTTATTTTATTTAGTTTAGAGTTTAGGTTTAGGGTTGATTTATTTTAGTTTAAGTTTAAGTTTATTTCATTTTATTTATTTTAGGTTTAAGGTTTAGGTTTATTTTTTAGGTTCAGGTTTTTATTTATTTTTTATTTTGTTTAAGTTTTTGTGCCATCATCCTTCAAGATCTTTGATGGCAGTGGGAACCCACGATAACACATTACTCACTTTAGAGCTGGTTGTTTCAACACCGATGGCAGCAATGCACTCCTCTTCGGACTTTTCATTAGCAATCTATTACGTGTTGCATTTGATTGGTACACCAAACTGCCCAACAGTTCGGTGAAGACTTTTGCTGAGTTGGAGCACCTATTCATCAAGAGGTTTGCTCGAGCTCAGTAGAGGGTGATTGTAGGTGACCTCATTGTAGAGAAATAGAAACTCAACGAGTCTCTTGTTGATTACATTCTCAGGTGGCACATTCTGAGCATGAAATGCGAACCACAACTGTTCGAACAGTATGCCATTGAGATTCTTCTCAAGAATATCCATTGCTTGATCGCCTTCATGCTTAAGGGCTTTAACATCAAAACATTCGACAAATTAATCAACAAGGTGGCTAGCTTACAATAGGAAGCCAAACAGTTGCCCTTTCCTGACCAATCATCTAGGCCCAAGCTGTAGAAGGTGTTTGAGAAGAAGCTAGGGATAGTTGTGTCAATGGACAGAGGGAAGCAGCCAGCCAGAGTTCAGTATGAGAGACTACGAGCTCAGCAGCCTCCTTTTCCACCTCTTATTCCACCACCTTGGCTATCATACCAGCCACCCCAGCCATCACAATGACCATTTCCACCACCTCAACAGCCTACCCAACATCGGTATTCATATCCATTGCCATGTAGCTACTTTTCACTTACTTTTATCGATAGATTGAATAATTCATATTCATTCAAGAGGGAGGTAGTTAGGAAAATCTTTAGGAGTCTCTTAAAAAATCCTGACTTTCAGTTACTAGAGCCTAAGAGGTCGTAGGAAGCAGGCAAGAATGATGATCCTAGCTATTACTCCTACCACCACATGTTAGGCCATGTCTTAAAGGATTTTATCATTTTCAAGGACTAGCTTGAGCAGAGCTACAAGTTGAGAGGCATAGTTATCCCTACAGAATATTTATTAGAACAACCATCCAGTTATGTTAGAGTAATCCTTAGGGATACGTACGATCCTCTTAAGACCAAAGATGGTTAGGATATCTCCCTATCCCGAACCTCTAAGAAGATCATTTCTAGAATCAAGAAGCTTTCCTTGTAGGTGCCTAATGTAGCTCAAACCTTCAACAAAAAGGAAGGTTTGTTAGTTGCAAAGGACAACTCAAGGAGGGTGATAGCCCAGCAGCACCAGCAGCTCACCATACTTGCCCAAGATAGTCCAATACGCCACTGTCCAAGTCCAGTAATCCCTCCACCGTTGCATCTACCACCTCTTCTGGTAGCTCCTCTTCTACCAGAAGGAGCATTATATCTGCGAATAAGAAAACTAAATCCCTTACTCCGCTTACTTTACTTGATTTCTACCATGTACCTCCACCGAAAAAAAATTATAAAGAAATCTGTTTATACATATATATTGTCTACTTCTAATGCTCTTGATTTTATTCCTATTGAAAGCTCTCCGAGTCTAAATAAAATAATAGCTCTTGTAGGTTTGATCCTTTCCTTTCTGATTCAAAGTTAGACTATCCTTCTTTGAATAAATTGAGTTCACCTCTTGAGATTGACTTAGAGTCAACTGACTCTGAGGATCCCAAAGGAGAAGCTATAGGTATGCTCGATGAGAAGGTAGAACTTTTCACGAGCTCATCATTCCAAGAAGTCACTGAAGTCAACCTAGGTAGTGGAAAAGTTTTACCTCCTAGGGTAGCTCCTCAAGATAAGGGTAAGCAAGTCATTGGTTCTAGTTGGTAGATAGCCCCTCCATAAGATGCTCCACCCATGGATATGCTTGTGGAGGACCAAGCTAGAGTTGATTACAATGTCTTAGCTCACCTTAGAAAGTTTCTAGCTATGTTAAGCATATACGATGCCCTTATTTGATCCAAAGAGATGAGGTAATCTATAATTAAGACCTTAATTGATCTAGAGATATGCTTAGCTCAGTTGACCTCTACTAAAGAGGAGGCATACCACTTGAAGGACATCTTCGGAGTTACATTCAATGATGAAGACTTACTACTAAAGACAGAGCACAATTGCTTCATTACATTATTGTGGATATTAGTAGATACTAGCTATTCAGTGTTCTGGTTGATCGAGGTGTATCAGTTAACATTATGAGTCTAAGAACCCTTGCCTACTTGAGGATCGACATCTCCAAACTTTAAAAAAAGGATGATGTTGAGAGGATTCAATGAACAAGGCGAGAAGGCCTTGTGGTCTTTATTTTTAGATGTATGGGTGGGGGGACACCATGTAGATTGTAGAGGGATACTTTTTGAGGTGATCAACAACAACATTGAGGTATAATATACTATCTCGAAAGATAAAGGCATCACCCTACAATGGACCTAATTATATAATAAAACTCCTAAGCAATGATGGGTCTTCTAATGTATAAGAGATTTTTCCCTACATTACATGGATGAATAAAGCAAAGTTTATATTAATCCAGGTTCTTAAGTTCTCTATTAAGGCAAGCCTCCGTTGTTAATTACATCTTAGGAAATGAAATTTCCTAAGAATACTCTTGATTAAAGTAGGCAATTATCATCTCCAAAGATTTCAAGGTTAGACTATAAAAAGATTGGTTGTATTTAAAAAATCAATTGGGAAAGTTCAAGGAGAAGACTTATTTTTGGAATCCAAATGAAATAAGTTGGAAATGGTCAAGATACTAAGAAGCTTAGTGAATATTTCTATCTATCCCATGGTTGGGCTTTATAATTTTGAAGTTGAGAAGATTTATATGTTTTGAGTTGAAATTTAATTAGATTACTAAGGCTTATAATCCACAACACAAGGTTGTGGGAATGCCCAAGAGGTGAGGATTTATGCTTGTAGCCCATAGTAAATAGCTACCTCAGATTCTAAATCTAGGGAGCTTTAGTATGAGCTAAAGAATGACCTAAATATAACCGATAGATGGATATAAGTGTTTACCTCCTTAAGAGAGAATAAATTGTTTGACTTCTGGACTTATAATTTCCTAGAGTGGCTGCCAACTAACTCCACCTATAATTTTAAAACTATGTAGTCTGCTCTTATGATTTGGAAGATAGCTAGGGTGTTTATTTAATTAGAAAGAGGCTAAAGTCCTAAGCGCACTCCCTAAGAGACTAGAACATGAAAGGTATGAGCATATGACTTAATCCATAGATGCAAAATCTTTTCAAATTTTATTTCATTTTAGACAGATCAATTTCACAGAGGCTTTAGGATTTCTTATGCCAAAATGCATGATGAAATAGGTTAAGGGTCAAATCAGCTTGAAGAAGGTGTTCTACACCATAAGGGATGCCCTCAGAGGCCAAGCATTCCTTTATCGTGCAAGGATGGAGATCCTTCATGTTCAACTAAGGGGTTGCTAAACCTTTTAATTATCTTATTTATGTCGTAGGCTTTATGATGAGGTTATGAGTTGTTTAAAATTTAGTTTTAAGTGATTAGTTGAGTATAAAAGTTATTTTATCTTGAGAGCCTAAAGGTATCCAAGACACACATTAAAGCATCAATCATTTAAGAAATAATGAAAAGCATGTCATCCTAATGCACAATGTAAACATAACATCAAATAATTATATAAATTATCATAAAAGAATAAAAGGATGTGGGTACCACCATACAACCCGAAGAGAGAAAAGATGGGTAGCCGAGTTCTACCCTTATCAACCTAGAATATGAAAGAATAATTATAATTGTATTAAATGCTATGGGGGTCTTCTTTCTCCATATCTCCATTTATGATTTGGTTCTTTATTTGAATTAGATGGTGCTTGCTTCAAAGACATCACAGGGCACCCCAGGATAAAGCCTTTTGGCCACTGCTCGCCCTAATCCCCCATAGCACTAATCCTAATTCCTATTGTAAAAATTACATTTATGTGGGAAAAGTAAATCTCACTACACTAAAATAGAGGTTAGCTAAACATACATATAATCCCAAGCAGTTGTATTTATAAATTACATTTAGCACCCTACACATGGGTAATTAAGCCCACCTATCCCACCTTAGATTATGCTTATGGATTTAAGCATATTGCAAAAAGAGCATTCACATTTATTTTTAAGCATACCATAAGCATAATTCCCAAAAGAAAATATGATTAGACTAATATTGGCCTATCATCCAGTCTATGAAGCATACACCCTAACATCCAATCTAAAATAATAAATCATAAAACCAAACATACATCATATCATACATCATCCTAACTTAGAGCTAGAAGTGGTGACTTAATTCTAATTGTGTATTAAGGATTGCATGGTAAGTCTTGTTAAGCATTAGTGTTGTATTTTCTAAGTGTAGAAAAATTCAATTTAACATTAAAGGTTGATTTCACTTGAAGTAGTTTAATTGATTTGAGAATTTTAATTTGTGTTTTCTTTTGTTTCATTTGATTACACTTAGCAACTAAGTGTTATAAAGAGATGAAAAGAGGATTGCCCTCTTTCATCCCTACCTTAAGTCACTTTCTAATGTTATTAATTTGATTTATTTCTTTAGTGAATGACTTATTAAATGATTTAATTAATCCTAAGTTTAGGTTCACTTTTAAATAATCCTATTCAAAATGAAAGGCATCTTAAGATTAATTTAATTGAATTACTACCACATGACATATATTAAATCATTCCTTTCCATCATATAACATGCATATGATTTAATCCTAAGTGTATCTATAATTGCAACATATTTTAGCACACTTAAATGATGAATGTATATGTATGTTTAGAATTTATATTGTGTTTGATTGAATTATTTAAACATATTAATTTAAAACTTTATCCAAATTCTTATGAAGAAAGGACATACGAAGGAAATTAAATAGGCACGTGCCTTTGTGAAATCAAGGCAGTGAGGTAATCAAATGACCTCCTTGGAGCTAGCTAAAGCTTCATATTCTCGGGATGTCAAGATTATATACCCATTTGCATTTAAATATACGTAAATTTGTATACATGAACATTGGAAGTAAGCTTTAAATCATATGGCTAATTAATTGAACCACTTAGTCAATTACGAATGCATGCAATGTTAATGTAAAATGGGATTTTCATTCACTAATCGCATATACATATACATGTATAAAGATATAGGCAAGTATTTTTCATTGTTAAACTAAGGAAGTGAGGTAATAAAATGACCTCCTTGGGGCTAACTAAAGCCTTGCATTCTCAGGATGTCTAGACTATATACTTGCTTTTCTTAGACAAACATGGATGTATACGTAAATGCAGGAAATAAAATCATGCAAAGATTATATATTTTGTTTGATTGAATCATTTATATATATGAATTAAAGCTCTACCCAAATTCTAATATTGAAATACATAAGAATGAAATCAAATGGGTGCATGCTGTTGTTAAACTAGTGAAGTGAGGTAATCAAATGACCTCCTTGGGGCTAGCTAAAGCCTCGTGTTCCTGGGATGTCTAGACTATTTACCCATTACCATTTAATCTTATATAAATCAACACATGAATAGAGGAAAGAGAACTCAACATTCATACACTTAAGCTAAAAGTACATGCATTTCTTATGTATTTATAACTAGCATCATAACACATATTATTATTCATTTATAAGCTTTTGAATAATACATTTGATTTAATAGTCATAATAGCCACACATATATTAAATTAAATCAACACATGCAAGCTTACATAAAGGAAATCCATTTTATTTTACTTTATTTTGAAAAGATGGATGCATGAATTCAAATGACATACCAAATTTAACATGATTGGAAAGAGGCAATCAAATATAAGCATGTGATTCATTCAACCAAACTAGTTCTTAAAGATAATCAAATCAAATAAAATTATTTAAAGCAAACCAAAGCTTCTTTATTAATTAAGTTTTAGATTTTATTTGATTTAAAGAGGAGAAGAGAAATCAGTACTTGCTATTTTAAACCCATTCCCACATTAATGATTTGATTTAAGTTAAGGAAATGTAATTAAGTTGATTGTATTGGTTAATTAAGTTAAACCCTTGATTAGATGAATTAATTATCCTTACTTATGTCACCGTAAAGTAATTAACTAAGTAATTATGAGCCAACATGATATGCATGGAAAATAAACTTGCAATGATCCTATAAAATAAAACGGGCTTAATGCAATTGGCTCATGCTTAATATTTATTTACATTAAGTGACTTAATTAATTACTCTTATGGTTTTCCCACACATGTGGACTAACCATAATTTCATTAAACTCCTTTAGGTTATTAAACACCTAAAGATCAACCCCATGATTTAATTAATTAAGGTCTGATGTGATGATTATTTCAATTTGATAAAGTAATTTAATTAATTAGTTAAATCTTAATTAATTTCATTTGAATAAAAAGGGTGAAATGAACTTAGGTAAAGGGGTCCCAACTCTATTCCTTAGATCACTTACTATTGAACAATGATTAATAAACTTAATTAACCAATTTATTACTATTCATGGGATTAATTAATCATTAATTAACTTAAAATAGTAGTTAAGATTTAATTAGTCAATTTTTCTAATTAAGTGAGCAATAAATCCCAAGAAAATTATGGGAGGTAGAGGTCATCCGATTAAATTAATCATAAAATTTTTGGATTAATTGCTCAAGTAATTTATGAGTAATTAAGCTAATTGCTTTTGTAATTAAACCTTAATTACTATCAAAATTAATTAAGATCATTTTGAATTAATTCTCCTCTAGAATACCTTTAAAATGAGTATTTATTTGTATTTTTTATTTTGCTATGATGTTTTATAATTTTTTAAAAGTTTTAGCTATTAAAAATGATTAATTAAGCCTAATTAAAGCATAATACTATTGGGACCATGTGGCACATTGATGTGGCATGCATTCCACGTGAAACCATGAGATTGGCTACTTAAAACTTATCCGACTTAGTGGCTACATGGCAAGGACATACACGTTTTCTTCTTTATCATCCGATCTAAGATCGGATGGCTATGATTAATCCCATAGCTTAATAAGATTAAATCAGATCTATCTAGTAGATCTAATCATGACCGTCCATTTTGATCACATAGAATGGATGGTGCGTGATCTAACATCACTCAAGGGAGGGAGAATGGAGTCCATCCACCATTACTCACTTGATCCAAACTACCTGAGCTCAAATCAACTCCAAAAGGATCCCACACCTTCACAACATCGATTGGAGGGGATCCAATGGTCAAGATCACACAAGATGCAAGTTTTCTTTAAAAATATCCAATCCATTTTTGCCTAAGGATCAATTTTGGAAGCATACTTTACTAGAGCTCAAGATCGATGGCTCAAACAATTAGGAAAGCTTTATCTAGTGTAGACACTTTATCTAGTGTAGATGAAGCCTTGTTGAGCAATAATTGGATCAATTCCTTAACATTCACTCTGAAGGCCACGGACTGATAATTTGGAGTTTAGCTTTGATTGAAGTCCCACCTCACATGCTCATGAAGCTTGGAAGATGATTCATTCTTGCTCGATGAGGCCTAAGGAAGGTACGTGCAAAGTTAATTTTAGTTTGATGGAGAAATGGGTAAGTTAGGTCAGAAATGGGAGTGTCCTATTTCAAGACTAATGAGAATGGCATTTTTTTAATCGAGGAATGAGCTTGGGAGCTTAAGAAATTGCTCTAGCGGCTCTTCTTGGGTAGCTAGAGCTCTGATGAATGATTTTTATGTATGTTTGAGTGGAAATGAGCGATAGTATACCCCCCTTCATCTTGATCAGATGGTAGGATAGGATTTGGCATCTAGTGCCTGTCCGGCCATCTCAAGGAGTCGTGGGTGGTAGGGAGGAGGTGAGTTGGCTGCTTGGTTGAAGGTGTGGGAGGTGGCTGCCTAGGTAGGAGGAATCATGGGTCTTATGGGTTTCAAATGCTCCAATGGGGAGGGTGAGGTGATTTCACCTCCCATGGGTCATGGCACCCAACCACCCCTTGGTTGGGCAAGTATGCTGGTGCCAGGTGGACCATTGGGAGAGTACCAAGTGGCCAAGGAATGGAAATGACCACTTACATGGGTGATTTGTCTCATGTGATGCCCTTAACCCAAGGGTAGATGATCATTTAGCATTATTTGATTTGATAGTTTTGAAATGAGCCAAAAGTGGGTTAGCTCAAGTTTCAAGTCAATTGGAGTTGATTTGGTTAGGTTTGGCTAAATTTGACTCATTTAGGTCAAATTAAATTAGGTTGGGTCAAGTTGACCAATTAGTCAAATTGGGTCAAACCAATGGTTGGGTTAAGTTTATATGATCATTTGGGATGTTTGGTTCAATTGGTTTGATTTAGTTTGGCTTAGATTTAGTTTTGACTCATTTGAATTCATTTGGGTCAAATGGATTAAGTTGACCAATTTGATCAAATTTGGCAAATTGGCTTAGGTTGGGTGTTGGTTAACGCTAAGTTGACCAATTGAAGATGATTGTTGGCTTTGGTTTCAATTAATTTAGTTTTGGTTTTGACTTAGGCCAACTTTAACCTTTAGGTCAATTTGGGCTATATAGGTCAATTGGGTTCAATTGGGTCTAAGCATGGCTGGTCAAATGTTCAACAATCAATTTAGAATGAACTTGAGCCATTGGTTGCAATCAATTTGGTTTATATTTTGATTTGACCCAATTTGGTCTTTAAGTGCAATTTGGATCAACTTGGGTCAAGAGGACCAATTGGGTTTGGTTTGACTCAATTGAAGGTCAAGTCATAATCAAATATTGATTTTTATTTGCTATGAATCATTGGTTTCTAGGGATTTGGCTTAGGTTGCAATTTAGCTAGTTTGGATTCATATGGGTTAAGAGGTTGACTTGGTCAAATGACCAAGTTAACTTGGTTTGACCCAATTTGTGACAATCAATCAACTTAGGGTGATCAACAATCATTATTGGAGGTTTTGACGGGCTTCATTCAATCCAAATTGGGTAGGATTAGAACTTGGCTCAACTAGGTCAAATTGGCCACTTTGGGTTAAGTGGACCAATCAGGTTTAGTTGGCACGATTTTGGGTTGAGTTTGATTTAGTTGAGTTTATATATGGATTTGGGATTGATATATAAATTCAACTACAATTGGCTTGGGTTAAAATGGGTTTTGGTTCATTTGAACATTTCAAGTCAAAAGGGTTAAGTTGGGTTTGACTTGGGTTGATTTTGATTTAGCTTATTGATTGTAGATTTTATTTATATTTGTGAATATGATTGAAGGCATGATTGATTCATGAGAAAGTCAATTAAATTTGGGTTTTGGAATGAAGAAACTTGGCTAAGTCCAGGAGAGTTATGTTAGTTTGGATTATGATATGGTTTGATTTAGTTTTGATGATTTAAATGTATATTTCATTTAAATTTGTGAATATGATTGAAAATATGATTGATTTGTGAGAAACTCAATTGAGTTTGACTTGATTTGGATTAAGATTTAGCTAAGTTCATGGGATAGGTCATATGGCTTAGGAAGGATTTTGTATTAATTTGATTTAGTTTGATTTAGTTTTGATCATTTGAATGTATATTTGATTTATATTTACGAAGATGATTAAAGATATAAATTAATTATGAGAAAATCAATTGATTTTAGATTGATTTGGATTAAGATTGGGCTAAGTCCATGGGATAGGTCATATGGCTTTGGAAGAGTTTCAAGTTTGTATTTGATCATGGTCTTCAATCATTTGGAGCAATACGTAGGGTTTGGATTTGGATTTAAATTTGATGTTTGAATTGAACTTGAGGTTTAGTTTGAGAAGGTGAACATGGATTGGATTTGGGTTATAAGGTAGGTGGATTATCCTAATCCCTAAGGCATAACCTAATCATATGGTTAACCCTTCTAAGTCTTTAGGTTTAGGTTAAGTGTTTTCATAATTGTTATAAGTGACATATGACTAGGGGAGTCTTAGTGACTAGAAAACTCTTAAGTCTAAAATGGAAATATTGAATCTGCACTCCAAAAGTGAGGTCAACAGGCCTTAGGCTCCATAGTGCTACTCTTGGAGATAGATGATTGAAAGACCAAAGCCAAGTTTCACATTATAGACCAGGAGTACAACTACTATCCATATAGACTTAGAATCTAGTTCATAGGATGAGTATTATATTATTAGCACACCAACCAGCTCTTCTCAATAGTAAATTCCCTTGGAGGTGGATCTTGAGCTAGATAGCAATGAAGACCAGGCTCTAAAGCAATGCATAAGTTTATTCAAGACTATATGTGAAATAGTTAGGCATTGGTTGGGGACCTTAGCTCTAACCCCACTTTCCTCTCAAAAAGCTAAGGGTTTGGTTGTTAAGGAAGCCCCTAAGTCATCCACAAGTGTGAAGACTTAGAGGTTCTTGCTGGGAGCATCATCGTCAAGTCAAGAAGTTGATGTAGAACTTGAGGATTACTCATATAAATATTTAATAGAATTAACTTTTGATATGTACTTGCCTTGTGTTCATAATTTAGCAAAGAAATGGGTCAAAGCATAGGTCAAACTACTTCAAAAGAATATAAAAGAACAAATGCAAAAGCTCTCAATCAAGACCAAGACTAGGATTCGATACAGTGGGTCTAGTGAATGATGATGATTATTGCTTAATCATCACCAATCATTTGGAATCTAATAGGTTCTTTTCAAATCACATTAACTCATATGAGGACCTATGCTTAGAAACTTCAAATGATCTAGATGATTTTAAAGTCAAAGATGCACCACCAGAGTTTGAAGAAGAGATTAATTCAACCATCAACGAGCTCAAAAAAATCAACTTAGGAACTGAAGAAGATCTACGCCCAACGTACATCAGTTCTTTATTGAATGAAATTGAATCTAATGACTTAGTTAGGCTGTTCATGGATTTTATGGACTATTTTGCATGGAGTTATGAAGAGATGCCTATATTTGCTTCTAATGTAACAGTCCATAAACTAGCAAAAAAGCCTACTACTAACCCTATAAAGCAGTCCATACCTGGTTAGCCAGCATCGTCTCAATTAAGAAAAAGAATGGACAAATTCACATATGCATTAATTTTAGGGAATTAAATAAGGCATGTCCAAAAAATGAATTTCCACTACTAATCTCTGAGCTGATAGTGGTCATTTCCGCATCTCATGCAGTCTTCTCTTCAATGGATGGCTCATCTTGATATAACCAAATAATGATAGCCCTTGAAGATGAAAGAAACATTACTTTTAGAACCCTGATCGAAATCTATTGCTATAAGTTCATGCCTTTCAGCCTTAAAAATGTAGTTGCTACATACCATTGGGCTATCACTCGAATCTTTCATAAACTCATTCATCATCCAGTTGAGTGCTATATCGATGATCTCATGTTCAAAAGTAGAGAAAAGGAAGACCATCTCTTTGAGATGAGAGTAGTTTTCAAATAGTTAATACAATTTAACCTCAAAATGAACCCCCTAAAGTGTGCATTTGGAGTAGCTCGGGAATTCCTTTTGTTGTCCCACACTAGAATCAAAATTGATCTAGAGAAGATCAAAGCAATATTAGAAATGTCACTGTCTAAAAGTTTAACTCAACTCGGATCATTCTGTGGTTGGCATATCTAAGATGCTTTATATCCAACCTATCAGGAAGATGACATCCATTCTCAGCACTTGTCAAAAATGATGCCAAGTTCAAGTGGGATGATTAGTGTGAGCATGACTTTGAAGAAATCAAGCATTACCTAATGATGTCGTTGGTTCTAGCAGCCCTTATCTCGGGTAAGCTTCTCATACTTTACACTACTACATTATATGACTCCTTTGGGTCTATGCTAGCCCAAACCAATGATGAAGGGAAGAAAAATGCACTATGCTACCTCAACCATCATCTAATCATTACTGAGGCTAATTATCCACTCAATTAGAAGCATTGCCTAGCTTTAATTTTTGTTTCCCAAAAGCTGCAGTACTACATGCTTCCTTATAAGGTGAACTTAATCTCTAGGATCAATCCACTTCAGTATCTCATAACACGGCCAATGCTATTCGGACAGCTAGTATGATGGTCCATGATCCTCTCATAATTTAACATTACCTTCGTACCATTCCATGCGGTGAAAGGATAAGCGTTAGAAGATTTCTTAGCAGCACACCCACTTCCTACTGACTCTGTATTTAGTGATGATCTCTCTGATGAACAAATCATGAACTTTGGGGATGCTAGCATTCACCGCTAGGAGATGTACTTTGATGGTGTGACTTTCTCTTAAAGAGGAGAAGAACCATAATATACTATTCCAAGAAAGGCAGGGGTAGGAAGAGTTTTCTTAACTCTGAACCGCGATGTAATCAGATTCTCATATCATTTGTCCAATCCTTGTACAAATAATGAAGCTAAATATGAGGCTCTGGTTGCTGGTCTGGAGTTAGTTATTACTCCAAGCATCCAAAATATCAAAATCTTTGGGGATTCTCAGCTAGTTATCAACCAAATCACTAGGTCTTATAAGGTTATAAAGCTTAAGTTCCATCATTACCACAAGTACACCATGGAGTATTTGGTCCAAATCCCAGAGGTTACCATTTATAAGTTTCCTCGAGGAGAGAACATCATAACGTATGCTTTAGCTAAGCTTGCCAAGGAGTTGGCATGTCTGGAGGATGAGTTCATATCAATAAAGGTCCAAAATAGACAAGTCTTATCTATTATTGATATTAACCTCATCAAAAATTACTCTCTTGAAGGGGAGGTTGCGATTGCCAAGAAGGATGAGGTGTTAGATTGGAGGCATCCATTCATGGATTACCTAAATAAAGGCAAACTACCTCAAGAGAAGTCCCAAGCCCATTAACTAAAGGAAAGAGCACTTTCCTACGCTCTTATGGATGGTGTCTTATACCAGCGATCTTTCGATCATATGTGGTTATGTTATTTAGACAAGAATGAAATTCATAAGATCATGACTGAGGTACACTCAGGATTATGTTGAGCTAACTAATCCGGTCTGAAGATGAAAGCCAAGATCAAGAGAGTAGGATACTACTAGCTGTCAATGATCAATGATTGCATGGATACAGCTAGGCAGTGCCACCAATGTCAAATACACGGTGTGGTCCTACACCAACCACCCAACATTTTACATCCTACATTGGCTTCATGGCTATTCGAGTGTTGGGTACCATCATTGTGGGTCTGATTGATCCTCCTTCTTTTAAGGGTCATCAGTTCATCATAACTACTACTGACTACTTTTCCAAATGGGCAAAGGTGATTCTTCTTAGAGAGGTCACTGCTAAGCATGTGCTCTAGTTTTTTAGGAACCATATCGTATATAAGTTCAGTGTGTCTCGATGAATTATATCTAATAATGTTATTGCATTAAAGAGCACGGAGATCAACAACTTTGCCCAGAGACATAGCGTAGATTGGAGATAGTCTACAATCAACTACCCAAGGGAAAATAGCTTAGTAGAAGCCTTCAACAAAACTCTCATCCAAATACCAAAGGAGACACTCAACAATAATAAGCGATAATGGCATGAGCAGTTAGTTAAAGCCTTGTGGGCCTACCACACCACATATAGAACTCCAACACAGTTTACTCCTTTCTCCTTAGTGTATGTATCTGAATCTGTTCTACCATTAGAAGTTAAACTCTCATCACTTATGATAGCTGTGCATAGCAAGATCACAATAAAGTAGAACGCCAAGTTGTGGTTAAAAGAGCTTGAAGGTTTGGACAAGATATGCCTACGGGCATGTCGAAACCTCAAGTTATACAAAGATAAAATAATTCAAGCTCACAAAAAGTTGGTTCATCCTGGAGCATTTCAAGTAGGAGAGCTTATTTTTGTTCTAAGAAGACTGGTTGTTGCCCGTCGTAAGATGGGAGCCAAGTTTGAACCCACTTGGGAAGGCCCTTTTTCAATAGAGAAGGCCTACAAAAGAGGAACTTATCAACTTATTAATCATATGGGAGAGCGTTCAATGCTTCCAATCAACATGCTCTACTTAAAGAAATATTATAAATTATGTTTGAAAATAATTATCATCAATAAAAATTCCATTTTGAATTCAATCTCTACCATGTTGAAAGTAATCTTGTTTGCGAATCTGCCATGATGTGTTTAGGGTAGGTGTAAGGAACCAAACTGGCATCCTATCCTTCATCGACATAATACGAACACAAAATACACACAAACATATAAAATAAACACATATATTTTATCTCAGGCTACTCTAAGTTGAGATAACGCCCCCAACGACACTCACTCAGCAGCTACTTTGGATCGGGTTGATATGCTACCCTGCTAGTGTGTCACCCAGTCGTCTTCTTGCATTAGAGGATGTAAGTCTGCTATACTTTCCTTCCTTACTTGGCCACTGCACATCAATGAGCACCTTGTTAGTTTGGTAAGCCTTATTGCATGGCCAGTAAGCTACCTTATGTTGGCTTCATTTAAGAGGATGTGAATTTCTTATGCTTTTCTCTTGGATTAGCCTTTGTCCACTAATTGGGTTGAGTACTTTTGAGGTTTAGGATAAGTCCCCTAGCAGCTCCTTCCCTCCTAACTGCTTTAAGTTTGGGTCCAGTCCTTCCTTAGGGCCCCACGCTTAGTAGTCACTCAAGGTTAGATAGCATCTATCCCACTGATGATAGACTATCCTAATGATTAGTTCTGCTTGAAAAGTTGTAAGCCTACATGCTTTCTTTCCAGATTGATGGTTACACACCGACAGGCACCTTTGGTTGGTTGGTTCTCACTATGCTGATAGACACACCACTCATGTTGACGGATACACCTTAGGTTGGTTGGTTTTAGCACCTTAGGATACACCACTCATGGCAGATGTAAGTTTGCTGCACTTTCTCATTGTGTTGGCCACTGTGCACCTATAAGCTTTCTTTTCCAAGGCTCAGGATAACGCCTCTAGCAACGCCTCTCCTGTGGGCACTATATTTAGTTCACATCATTTGTGACCCCATTTAGACACTAGCCAGGTTACTATTAGATTGGACAGTTCCCCTTTCCTAGTAACCACCCTTATGGTTGGAGAATCCATCCGATAAATGTGCAGATTCTCTGATTGGTCTAGTAAATCTGAGATAGGTCAAGGCTGACATAGCCCTTTCTTAGTGTGGTCTGTCACACACCAATAGGGTCCACACAAACATATAAACAAAATATATATTCACTTGTGGATTAGGAGGACACCGCTAGCAATACTTTTTCCCAAGAAAGCATCCTATATTTAGGGCAGTGTCAGTAAAAGTCCCTATAGGAATTGTCGACTACTCTTGAGTTGATATATGTCTCCAATGACATTCACTCAGTAGTCACCCATATGTTGGGTTTGATTTGTTCTAATACCAACAGGTCACCCCAACAATTTTTCCTTGCTTTTGAAGATGTAATTCTGCTACACCTTCTTCCTAGCACAACTGTTGCACACAAAAAGGAAACCCCTTAGGTTGGCTAGCTCTACCCCATAGACAGTAGACTATCCCTTTGGATTTGTAAATCTGAGATATGACAAGTCTGATATAGCCCCTTCTCTCTGAGTCCATCGCACAATGACATGGTCCATAAATTAAATCTATCAAACTTGACCTAGCTCACATCCTTAACAAATATCCCCTCAAATTGAAATCAAACTAAACCAAACAAACCATATCAAATCACATGAAATTAAGATAAAATTAATCCTGACTACTTTTGAGTTGACATAAGTCCCCAACATCATTAATTTAATAGTCGCACTAGGTTAGGTTTGATTTATTATGCATTCAATAGGTCACCCCAGTGGTTGGTTGTTGCTTTAGAAGATGTAAGTTTGCTAGACCTTTTTTCCTAGCACAGTCGTTGCACACCGAAAGGCAACCATTTAGGTTAGCTAGCTCTACCTCGTATTTGGTAGACTATCCCTTTGGATTTGTAAACATAAGGTAAGTCAAAGTTGATATAGCCCCTTCTCAGTGGTTCATCGTACACCGACAAGGTTGATACGTTAACTGAGAATAAATTAAACCCAATCTGATTTTCCCTAGTGGAGCCCCAAATCATATATAAATAAGTCAAGCAAATAAATCAAATTCAAAAACCAACCTCCCTAGTGGATTCATACTAAACTAACACCCATAATAGAGTCTAAATCAAAGAAATCCAACCAAACTCTTATTCTTAGCAGGTACATCCCCAAATAAATCTATGAAATCAAACTCAAATCCCAATCCCCAGTGGATAGCCCGAACCTACTTCCCTAGTGGATGGTTCATATACTTGATCCCTAATGACTCGAGCCCATATCTCTAGTAGATATGCCTCCACATCAATTAAAAAAATATAATTAAAGTCACTTCGATCTTAATCCCCAATGGATTATAGATTCTTATCCCTTGTAGATCATCTTTCCATAAATCATATAATAAAATTAAATTCAAACCTTATCCCCAACAGATTTTCTTCTTCTATGCCCTCACATAGACCCCTCACATGTCATGTCCAATGCATGTATTATCCCCTAGTGAATCTCCCTCCATGTCCTTGACTGGAATTCTCACCAAATCTTATTTCTTCTCTTATGTACACCTTTAATACTTTAACCACAAGCCTAATAATGTATTTTTTCAAATTACATCATCTTAACATTATAATCAACATTTTAAGATTTGTGATGGTGCAAGCTCAAACTAATTATACAATATCATGCTAAACATATTATAGTGTGAATTAACACACTATATTATATTATAATATTTGATGTTATATTATAATTTACTATAATATAATATATTATCTAACATTACACCTCATTAGAATCACTTAAAAGGAACAAATAATAAAATTTTCTCAAAATATGAATATTGTTCATTTTGGATGTAAAATTATTAATTTTCTATTAGAAATGGTATCAGCATAATTTTGGTGTCGCTTGGTGCTATGGATTTGGCCAAATTCTTCTATCTCAACCTTCAAATTAACATTTTTGTGAGTTTTCACCCAATGTATTATAACAAAAGTAAAACATACTAAGATGTACAATAACATTTAGTAACACACCACCACATTCATATATATGTGAAGTTATATTGTTATGTTGATTTTATTTTAGTATGCTTTCGTATAATATATTATCTCACATTACACTTTAAAATGAATCACTTTAAGCAAAGAAATTATAAAATTTTGTTGAAAATGAACATTTATTTTAGATGCAAAATTCCATCCTTTTGATTAAATGACACACCATAGAACACCCCTAATGATGTTCCCTAAAGCTTACCTTAAATTTGGCCAAATCTTATAATCTTAGCCTATAAATCAAAATTTTCATGAATTATAGTAGTACAAACTCTATTATATCATACTATTACAAACTAAAATATGCTAAACAATAAGCAGCAATTCATAATAGTATGCTATAATGCATGATGCTACACTATGTTATGGCATCTTATATTATAATACACTGCAACATATTATATTTTATTATATTGCATATCACATCACAAGGGATTTCTTAAGATAACATAACCATTAAATTAGTGTAAGCAATAAAAACTCTATATTTTTGTCATATCACTTACATATTTTAAATTCAAATAATATATTATGATTCGATGGTGTACTTATTTAGAATTTGGCCAAATTCTAACATTTTAAAGTCTAAATCAACATTTTTATAAATAATTCTTGTGTAAGCTCGACTGCATGACTGTAAAATACTAAAAGAATTTAAAATGCATAGAATAATATATTATAATATATGATGTTATACTATGCTACAACATATAATACTTATTTTGAACATAAAATCTTACCTTTTATACTCCAAGTGGCGTAGCACAGCTTTGATATTACAACCTAATTCCCACTTTAAATTTAACAAAATTCATTATCTAATTTATTAAATTAATATTTTTACAATTTATATTAATATAGACTATACACCATAACATACTAAAACATTTCAAAAGATCTTATAACATCCAAAAACACATGACTACATGCATAAATATATGATGCTACATTATATTATAATATATGGTATTATAATATGAACTAAGGTTAGGGTTTAGGGTATTCAAATCTCTAATAGTCAAGGAAAAGTATCTTGAAGGCATTTTCTTTAGCTACCATAACTATGTTAAGATTAGGTCATTCTTTAGATCTACTCCTAATGACATCTTTATTCAAGGTTTAGGGTTTAGGGTTTGGGGTGTAGGGTTTAGGGTTTTAGGTTGTAGGTTTTAATGTTTAGGGATTATGGCTTTAGGGTTTTGAGTTTAGGGTTTAGTGTTTAGGGATTTAAGGTTTAGGGTTTAGGGTTTAGGGGGTTTGTGGTAGTTTGTGGTTTGGGGTTTTTTTTTAAGGTTTAAGGTTTAGGGTTTAATGTTTAGGGTTTAGGGTTTAGGTTTTAGGTTTAGGATTTAAGTTTTAGTCTAGGGTTTTGGGTTTAGGGTTTCTTTGATACAAAGAATAAATTCATATTCAACATTTCTTTTTTTTGATTTCATTAACCAAGTAGCACGCCAAGTTTTTTGAGACACAAGTGATGACATAGATAAAAAATGAGCAGCCATAGAGCAAATCAGAAAACCTAGATAAGTAGGACCATCTCTATTATAAAGACATTATTTTGTAAGTAATAGATTGGATCAGTCGTTCATCAATTTCTCAAGTTCCCATTAGAACCACCCCCACCTCTCGAGTAGTGGGATTCGCCATTATATCCCTGACCTCTCCCACTGCCACCACCATGGTTGTAACCTTCATCAGTCTGCCCACCTCCATAACCACCACTAACTCCGACCACCACCTCCATATCCACCAACACCTCCAGACCCCAACCACCACTTTGATAATTTCCACTTTTGCCTTTAGCTCCAACAATAAATTTAGACAGAGCCTAGTTGATGGTGATATTCCTCCCATCAAGTTTTCCCATTCTGTTTTAAGTTTAGGGTTGGGTTTGTGGGTCATTTAGTGTTAGGGTTTGTGGGGTTTAGGTTGTTTAGTGTTAGGTTTAGGGTTTAGGGTTTAGTGTTTGGGGTTTAGGGTGGGTGTGGTTGTTGGAGTGGTTTAGGGTTCAGGGTTTAGGGTTTAGCTTTTATGGTTTAGGGTTTAGGTTTAGGGTTTAGGGTAGGGTTTAGGTGTAGGTTTTAGCTCAGGTTGTGGAAAGAGGGAGATTTGGGGGGTATTTTTAAATTAGTAAACCAAGAAGTTGTGTATTTATTTTATTTATTTAATTTTATTTTTATTTAGGTTTATTTTTGTATTTATTTATTTTAGTTTATTTATTTTAGTTTTATTTATTTTAGTTTGGTTTTTAATTTTAATTTATTTTTAAGATTTAAGTTTTTTATTTATGTCTGTTTTATTTTGATATTATATTTTTGGTTTAGGTTTTATTTTTTAGGTCTAGGTTTTAGGTTTTTATTTTAAGTTTATTTTTAGGTTTTATTTTTTAGTTTAGGTTTAGGTTTATTTTTAGTTTATTTTATTTTATTTAGTTTATGTTTATTTTTTAGGTTTAGTTTATTTGAGGTTTAGGTTTAGGTTTAATTTATTTCAGTTTATTTTATATTTAGGTTAATTTTATTTTATTTTTTTATTTTTGTTATAGGTGTAGGTGTTTTTTTGTTTAGGGTTTAGGTTTTATGTCATTTAATTTTAAGTTTTATTTTAAAGGTTTTTTTTAGGTTTAAGTTTTATTTAGTTTTATTTTAGTTTATTTTTATGTTTATTCATTTTATGTTTATTTTTATTTTATTTAGGTTTTATTCTAAGTTTATTTAATTTTAGTTTAGTTTATGTTTATATTTATTTTAATTTATCTTATTTTATTTTGGTTTAGTTTAGCTTTAGTTGAAATTTATTTTATTTTATTTATCATCTTTATTATTTAGTTATTTAGTTAGGTTTAGTTGTGGAGGGTTTATTTAGGGCCCAGGGTTTAGGGCCCAGGGCACAAGGGTGGGTCCTGAGCCAGGATTTAACGTCCAGGGCCTTGTTTAACACTCAGAGGGTAGGTGAGGGCCCAGTGTCAGCTCAGCCTCAGGGCCCAGAGCCATTTTAGGGTTTAGGATCATGCTTGGCCCAGGGTCATTTTAGTCAGTGGGTGGGTGTTTTGGCCTAGAGTGGCCCAGGGTTTGTTAGTAGGAGGCCTGGGGCTCAGTGGTCCGGGTGATCAAGGCTCAGGCTCATGGCCCAGGGTAGGGCCCAGGGTCAGTTAAGTCAGCATTTAGGGCCTGGCCTGTAGTCAGGGTGCAGGTTATGATAATTTAGTGTTGTCTTGGGGCCCAGGTGGGTTTAGGATTTAGGGTGTGGTATATAGTAGATTAAATAAATAGTTTAGTTTATTTAGTTTAATTTTTATTTATTTTAGTTTATTTTATTTTTTTTATTTTTATTTAATTTTGTTTATTTATTTTAGGTTCATTTATTTTAGTTTAGGTTTTTTATTTTACTTAATTTTTTAGGTTTAGGTTTAGGTTTTTATTTTAATTTTTTAGGTTTAGATTTTAGGTTTTTATTTTAGGTTTATTTTAGGTTCTATTTTTAATTTTGGTTTAGTTTATTTTAGTTTTATTTTATTTATTTAATGTTTAGTTTATTTATTTTAGGTTTAAGTTTAGGTTTATTTATTCAGTTTAGTTTATTTTAGTTTAGGTTTAGGTTTATTTTTATTTTATTTTTTTAGGTTTAGTGTTCTTTTAGTTAGGTTTTACTTTTATTTATTTTTTATTTTTTATTTAGGCTTAGTTTTATTTAGTTTTAATTTTATTTTATTTTGGTTTATTTTTGAATTTTACATTTAATTTTTATTTTATATAAGTTTTTTATTGTTAGGTTTATTTTATTTTTTTAGTTTAGTTTAGGTTTTTATTTATTTTATTTATTTTTTTTTTATTTTTATGGTTAGGTTTAGGTTTTAGTTTAAATATTTATTATATTTTATTTATATTATATTTTTAGGATTAGATTTACTTTATAAATATTATTTTTAGGTTTATTTAGTTTAGGTTTATCTTTTTAGGTTTTAAGGGTTTCGGGTTTAGGGTTTAGGGTTAGGGTTTTTTTTTTAAAATTAAGTAATCTAATAGGTTTAGGTTTATTTAGTTTATTTTTTATTTATTTTAGTTAATTTTATTTTTCTTAGAAAAAAATATTAAAAATAGGTGGATGAGGTATTTTGATAAACTTTTCAATGAAGGATCTGAAAGTACGATTGATTTTAGCAACCTTAATACCCTGAAAAATTAGAGAATTTCATTTTTATTATTGTATTAGTAAATTTAAAGTTAGTGAAGCTTTAAAGAAAATGAACTGTGGAAAAGTAGTAGGACCGGATAATATTCCAATAGATGTGTGGAAATGTTTAGGAGATCAAGGAATTTCTTGGCTTACAAATCTTTTTAATGTTATTTTGAAGACTAAAAAAATGCCAGATGAGTGGAGAAAGAGTTTGTTGGTTCCTATATTTAAGAATAAAGGTAATGCACAAGAGTGTGCAAATTATAGAGGAATTAAGTTAATGTGCCATACATGAAAATAATGGGAGAGAGTAATTGAGCATAGTTACGGTGATAGTTTCTCACAATCGCTTGGTTTCATGCCGTAGATCTACTATGGATGCTATACATTTGTTAAGAGGTTTGATGGAGAAGCATAGAGAAAGTAAGAAGGATCTACATATGATATTTATTGATTTAGAGAAAGCTTATGATAAAGTCTCTAGAGATGCTTTTTGGAGAGTTCTAGAACAGAAAGGAGTTACTATTGGTTATATTCAAGTCATTAAGGATATGTATACTAGAGTAGCATTTGTGTCCAAACACAAGGAGGATTGACAAAATATTTTCCTATTTTAGTTGGATTACATCAAGGATCAACTTTATGCCCTTATCTTTTTTACTTTAGTTATGGATGTTCTTACGAGGCATTTACAAGAAGATGTACCTTGGTGTATGCTTTTTGCTGATGACATTCTTCTTATTGATAAGACTAGAGAAGGAGTCCAACAAAAACTTGAATTATGGAGGTCAACTTTAGAGTCTAAAGGTTTTCGTTTAAGTAGATCTAAAATAGAATATATGGAGTGTAATTTTAGTTGTAGAAGTTTTAGTGGTAATGTTGTGACTTTAGGTGATCAAGTCATTAATAAGAGTGATTTATCTGATATTTAGGCTCTATTGTTCAAAATGATGGTGAAATAGATGGAGATGTTATTAGTAGAATTCAAGTTGGATGGTTGAAGTGGAGGAATGCATCTGGTCTATTATGTGATAGAAAAGCTCCACTTAAATAAAGGGAAAATTTTATAAGATGGTGGTAAGACCTGCAATGACTTATGGTGGAGAATGTTGGCCAATAAAAGAGAAGCATAAGACTAAGTTAAGTGTTACAGAGATGAGGATGCTCAGGTGGATGAGTGGCTTTACTCTTAGAGATAGAATGCAAAATGAGTATGTTCAGGAAAAACATGGAGTAGCTCCAGTGGTAGATAAGATTAGGGAGAGTCGACTTAGATGGTTTGGCCACATAAAGCGTTGCTGTCCGATGACCCGATTAGGAGAGTAGATGCATTAGATTTTCCTTATGGTAAGAAAGGTAGAGGTAGACCAAAAAAGAATTGGTTAAGATGTATATAAAATGATCTTAGTATACTTGAATTAAATGAGAATTTGACACATAATAGGACACAATGGAGATGAAGGATTCATGTAGCTGACCCCACCTTGTGGGATTAAGGCTTGTTGTTGTTGTTGTAGTTAATTTTTTTTTATTTAGGTTTATTTTTTTAATTTTATTTAGTTAAGTTATTTATTTTAGTTTTATGTATTTAAGTTATGTTTTTTATTTTAGTTTTTTTTTAATTTAGGTTTATTTTTTTTAGTTTAGTTTTCTTTTTATTTTATTTTTAGGTTTAATTTTATTTTTTATTTTTAAGGTTAGGTTTATTTTTAGTTTATTTTATTTTATTTAGAGTTTAGGTTTAGGTTTAGGTTTAATTTATTTTATGTTTAGGTTTAGGTTTTATGTATTTTAGTTTAGTTTATTTTACTTTATGTTTAGGTTTATTTTATTTTTATTTTAGCTTTAGATTTTTTTAGTTTAGGGTTTAGGCTTTATTTTTTATTTATTTTTAGGTTTTATTTTTAGGTTTATTTTTTAGGTTTAAGTTTTTACTTAGTTTTTATTTTATTTTATTTTAGGTTTACATTATTTTGAATTTCAATTTAGTTGTTATTTTATTTATGTTTTTTATTTTTTTAGTTTAGTTTAGGTTTTTATTTATTTAATTTTAGTTTTTATTTTTTATTTACTTTTTAGGTTTAGGTTTAGGTTTTAGTTTAGTTTTTTATTTTATTTTTATCTTTATTTATTTTTGGTTTATGTTTTTATATTTATTTTATATTTATGTTTTATTTAATTTACATTTAGGTTTTTAGCTTTTTACGGATTAGGGTTTAGGGTTTAGGTTTTAGTTTTAGGGTTTGTTTTAGGGGTTTGGGTATTTAGTTTTAATAGAGAACAAATTTAGATTCAACATATCTTCTTTTTGATTTAATCAACCAAGTAACACACCAAGTTTTTGAAGATATAAGCGATGACATAGATAAAAATGAGCATGCATTTTTAGAACCGTTCTATTAGTCACAATTAGTTTTATTATCTATTATTTATCTAGTTTTCTCTCAGTAGGATCCACCATCATATTTTATTGTAACCTCCATTGCTTAGCCTCCATTTTTACACCACCTCCATATTTAGTACCTCTAGATTCTCCACCACCATTTGATAACATGTATTTTTATCACCAAATCAAGATTAGGTTGATGGTGATTTTAGGTTTTGCCCATTAGTTTAGGTTTATTAGTTTTAGGGTTTAGGTTTATTTTTTAATTTTTTTAATTTCCTTATGTTTAGGTTTAGTGTTTGGGTTTTAAGGATTAGGGTTTAGGGTTAGGGTTTAGGGTTTAGGGTTTAGGGTTTAGGGTTTACGGTTTAGGGTTTAGAGTTTTAGGATTTATGCTTTTAGGGTTTAGGATTTAGGGTTAGCATTTTTTAGGATTTTGGGTTTAGGGTTGTAGGTTTATGATGGAAGGTTTAGGGTTTAGGGTTTAACATTTAGGGTTTATGATTTTTTTTAAATTAAGTAAACTAGTAGGTTCATGCTTATTTAGTTTATTTAGCAGATTTTTTATTTATTTTAGTTTACAATAATCTTTATTTTTATTTAGTTTAATTTATTTATTTTAGGTTTATTTATTTTAGTTTATGTTTTTTATTTTAGTTTATTTTTTAGGTTTAGGTTTATTTTTTAGTTCATTTTTATTTTTATTTTATTTTTTTGGTTTAAGTTTATTTTTTATTTTTAGGTTTAGGTTTAGGTATTTATTTTATTTTTTTAGGTTTAGGTTATAGGTTTATTTTTAGGATTTTTTTTTTTTTAGGTTTAACCTTATTTGTAGTTTATGTTATTTTATTTAATTTAGGTTTAGCTTTAATTTATTTTAGGTTTTGGTTTAGATTTTATTTATTATAGTTTATTTTAATTTAGTATAACTTTAAATTTATTTTATTTTTATTTTAGGATTAGGTTTTTTTTTCATTTAGGGTTTAATAATTATTTTTTATTTATTTTTAGGTTTATTTTTTAGATTTTGGTTTTTATTTAGTTTTAATTTTATTTTATTTTAAGTTTATTTTAATTTTATTTTACATTTAGTTCTTCTTTTATTTAAGATTTTTATTCTTAGGTTTATTTTATTTTTTTAGGTTTTTATTTATTTTATTTTATTTTATTTTTATTCATTTAATTTATTTTATTTTTAGGTTTAGGTTTAGGTTTTTATTTTATTTTATTTTATTTTTGCACTATATTTAAGTTTTGGTTTTTTAAAATTTTTTATTTTTAGGTTTTCTTTAGCTTAGGTTTAGGTTTTTAGGGTTTAGGGTTTAATGTTTAGGCTTTAGGTTTCAGGGTTTAGGGTTTAGGGTTTAGGGTTTTAGGGTTTAGGGTTTTAGGATTTAGGGTTAGGGTTTAGGGTTTAGGGTTTAGGGTTTAATGTTTAAGCTTTAGGGTTTAAGGTTTTTAAGGTTTACAATTTAGGGTTTAATGTTAGCTTAGGGTTTAGGTTTTTTTTTTAAATTAAATAAACCAAAAGGTTTAGGTTTATTTTTTATATAGTTTATTTTATTTATTATTTTTAATTATGTTTATTTTTTTATTTAGTTTTGTTTATTTTATTTAATTTTATTTAACTTTGTTTATTTTTTAGTTGAGTACTATTTTTATTTTATTTTTTAGGCTTAGGTTTAATTTTTTATTTTTAGGTTTAGGTTTTGGTTTTTATTTTAATTTTTTATGTTTAGGTTTTAGGTCATTATTTTTGGTTTATTTGTAGGTTTGTATTTTAGTTTAGGTTTAGGTTTTTTTAAGTTTAATTTATTTTATTTTGTTTAGGTTTAGGTTTAGGTTTAGTTTACTTTAGGTTTAGGTTTAAGTTTTATTTATTTTAGTTTGGTTTTGGTTTATTTTATTTTGTTTATTTTATTTTTATTTAAGGTTTAGTTGTTTTTTAGTTTAAGGTTTAGGTTTTATTTATTATTTAAGTTTAGCTTTTATTTTTAGGTTTATTTTTTAGATTTAATTTTTATTTAGATTTTATTTTATTTTATTTTAGGTTTATTTTATCTCTATATTATGTTTAGTGTTTATTTGATTTAGTATTTTATTTTTATGATTATTTTATTTTTTAGTTTAGTTTAGGTTATTAAAAATTTATTTTAGTCTCTTTTTATTAGTTTATTTTATTTTAGGTTTAGGTTTAGGTTTTAATTTATGTTTTTATTTTATTTTATTTTTAAATTTTAGTTAGGTTTAAGTTTTAGCTTATCTTTTAATTTTATTATATTTTTTATTTTATTTAGGTTTAGTTTATTTATTTATTTTATTTTTAGGTTTTATTTAGTTTAGGTTTAGGTTCATAAGTTTTTAGGGTTTAGGATTTAGGGTTGAGGGTTTTAGAGTTTTGGCTTTGAGGGTCTAAGGTGTAGGGTTAGGGTTTAAGGTTTATGGTTTTGGGATTAGTGTTAGGGCTTTAGGGTCTATGGTTTATGGTTTATTATTTAGGGTTTAGTGTTAAGGCTTTAGGGTTTAGGTTTTAAGTTATGAATTAGTTTAGGGTTCAGGTTTATTAGTTTAGGGATTAAGTTTAAGCATAGGATCTAGGTTTAGGTTTATAGTTGTTTAAGTTTTAGTTTAGTTTGAGGGATTTAGGATTTATGGGTTTAGGGTTAGGATTTTTAATTTAAAATTTATTTAAATTTGGTTTAATTTAAGTTTTAGATTGTAGTTTAGGGTTTAGTTTTAAGGTTTGAGGGTTTAGGGTTTATCATTTTTTTGTTTAAGGATTAGGGTTTAGGTGTTAGGGTTTAGCATTTTTTGTTTAGGGTTTTAAGGTTTAGGGTTTAGGGATTAGGATTTTTAAGTTTTAGGATTTAGGGTTCAATTTTTAGTTTAGGGTTTAGGGTTTTGGTTTTTGGTTTTTTTTACAGAGAACATATTTAGATTCAACATTTCTTCTTTTCAATTTCATCATCCAAGTAACAGACCAAGTTTTCTAAGACACAAGTGATGATATAGATAAAAAATGGGCATGCATCAAGCAAATTAAAACCCAAGATTGCTAGAACCATCTCTACTATAATGACACAGTTCCATATGCAGTAGATCGGATCGACCGTTCTTCAGTTTCTGTAGTTCCCATTAGAACCACCTTGACCTCTCGAGTAGAGGGATCCACCATCATCCACGATCTTAGCCACCCCATTTGTAACCTCCATTTCCTCCTAGCCACAACTTTACCACCTCCATATCCAAACCTCATCACCATTGTAAACTTTACCTCCACCTTCACTTCCACTTCTAGATCAAGTTTGATGTTCCTACCGTCAAGGTTCTGCCCATTCTTAGGGTTTAGTTTTATTTTATTAATTTATTTAGTACTTTAGTTTTAGGTTTAGGGTTTGGGTTTTAGGGTTAGGGTTAGGGTTTAAGGTTTAAGGTTTGTTGGCTTAATGAGCCTCATGTTCAATCCGATCAATTTTGATGATAATAAACAAATGCTTGATGTTCAAATGTATGTTTTATGTGTTTCAGCTATATTAATTGCTAATTACATATCCAATACATCTCACAATATGTTTGAGAAAATTGCATGAATAGAAGAATGAAAGATAGATCAAAATGGATAATGTGAAGCTCAAGATACAATATTTTAGGTTATATGAATTTATAACTATCTTAGAAATTCTATGAGTTGGCATGAATGAATTTGCTTACAACTTAACATATTATTTTTTTTATTTATTTTAAATAATGATTATGAGGTTAATATATATAAATCATTATCTAATTAACATTATATATTTCATACATAGCATTTTTAAATGTGTAAATAATAAATGATAATAAATTATGACTATTAGAGTAATTAATTTATATACTTAATTAATTTCAATTTAATTTTAAGGCTTAATGATAACATATGCATGATTATATATAAATTATATCATAATATTTAAATTCATATTTATTAACAAAATATGTGGAATTTTGTATTTTAGCCAAAGTCATTTTATAATCAAGAATTTATATCTCATTTCATTTCCAGCATTCCTTGGATTTTTTTTCCTTTAATTTGATAGGATACATTACCCACATTTGATTAAAATTGAATTTATTATGACTTTTCAAACATTAGCTAATTTTAATAATGAATGCATGGTACATGCTTTGAATATATTAAAAGCCATATTTGATTATTTTTGACTTGCTCATGTGAATTGTCAAATTTTGGCTATTTAAATTTAATATTTATTTTATATAAATTATATTTTTATTGAATATTAAATTATTATATGATAAAATGATGTTAGAATAATATATTCTTTGAAATAATTTAGAATGACCTTCTTGCTTATAAATAGCCCTCATTCTCTTGAAGAAAGCATTCATCATTCAAATTCAAAATCCCTCAAGCAAATCTAAGAGAAAATTTCCTCGATTTTCCTTCCAAGTGTCATCCAAATATTGCAAGATCTAATCCTTGATTTGAAAGCTTCATATCTTAACTAAATTTCTCAAATTACTTAAGTTTGTTTTCTTGATCTTAATCCCTTTTAGTTGTTCATACTATTTTCACCATCTATTCATTCTTTCCAATTTATACTTTTTGGTGGATTAGTCTTTGGACATCAATGTCTAAGTTTTTCGCATCAAAGTTTCTTCAATCATTTTTTTGTGAAAACTTCTTTTGATAGTTTGTAAGATTTATTTCAACTTATTGAAATTTTTATCTTCCCACAAATTTCTTTTGGTTTCTTGAAATATTAATTCATTAGTCTTATTTGAAAGATTATTTATTCATAGATTTATTTTATAAGTATATTTTTAAGCATTTCAAATTAATTTACTCTGTGGAAATTATTTTTATATTTTGTTATCTTAATTAAAACACTAGTTTACTTAAATCATATACTAATTTTATTTAAGTATTTTGTGATTAGTTGTACTAATTAAAAGATTCATTTTTGGTTAAAATAAAATAAATTATTGCTGGAATTTTAGTGATATGCTAGATCTATTATAAATCAAGTTTCTTTATCAAAATAAAAATTTATAAAAAAATTAAATTATTTTATTTATTTCTTATCATTTTATTTCAACTAATATCCTTTATTTTAAAAATTTTATCTTACTAAAATTTAGTAAAGCTTACTGTTTCTATTATTCATAATTAAGAAAAAGGAAGTTTAGTATAAAGTTAATCTTTCTTACACTATTATATACATACTAGTTATAGTTTCTCTTAAACTTAAAATTATTCCTTGGTGAAATTTAATTTATTATGCAATAGACTATTATGAATTTATTTTAAAATCATTTTTATATTAATCTACAAATTTTAATAACATCTTTGAATCACTTTAAGATATTTATTTAATATTTTTTATCAAAATTAAAACATTATAATAGTGTTGTAAAGTGATCATTTATAAGTTGTGAGATCACTTTAATTGGATAGCTTGGTATATTTGTGAGATAAATTCTATCAAACTTTATTATTTTGTATTTTCTTTTTGATGTAAAGTTTATATTGGGGTTGCTTTGTAGGAGAGTATTATTGTAGGGTTACTCACCCGTTATAGGAGAGTACTATTTGTAAGCAATTTTACATTTAGTGGATTCATAACCAAGGGTGGCTAAGTGTGGATGTTGGCCAATTTTGGGGTTTGGAATACGTAAAATTATTTATCTCTTTACTTTACTGTACTTTTATTTTTGCTCAATTAAGAATTGTATCTTGCCATTATAAAATCAAAAATTAATTTTCTACTAGAACTTAAAACTTAAGATTTAACTTTTAAAATTTTTAACATCGCTCAATTCAAACCCCTCCCTCTCTTGGGTGCTTGACTCATAATTGTGCTAAGATCTTAGGCTCTTTTATTGGTGAACATCTAAGTAGATCTTTTCACTATGGCACAAGGTTTTCCAAAGGGTTCCCTAGAGACAATCCACTCATAGACCTCCACTTTTAGATAGTGTATCATTTGATTATTGAAAAAAAATAGAATTAGTACATTTTTAAGAGGTCTAGATGCACGCATGTGGTATATGTTGACACATCAATATCATACACCCATAGTAGAAGTAAATGGCATTAAAGTAAAAAAGCCTTTTGAGGAATGGATTGTAGCGAAAAGAGAACTTGATGAATTAAATGCTATGGCTTGTAATACTTACATTGTTCTTTATTACCTGATGATTACATAAAATTTTCTATGTTAACTATGACAAAAGAAATATAGGATAAACTCATTATAACTTATGAAGGAACTATTGAAGTTAGAGATGCTCACATAAATAGACTTGTTCATGAATATGAGCTATTTCATATGTCTCCTTTTGAATCTATTTCTGATATGTATACTAGATTCATGAAAATAATTAACACATTGCATTCTATTGGAAAAACATATAGGAATCAAGACTTAGTCTATAAGATTTTTAGATGTCTTCCAAAAGAATGGGAAACTAAAGTAACATCTATTAGTGAAGCTAAGGATTTATCTACTTATCCACTTGATCAAATTTTGGGTTCTTTGATAGCACATGAACAATTTATTGCTCAAAGGGATAAGATGGATAACTCAGCAAAAAGGAAGAAAGACAAAGGAAAAGCCATTGCATTACAAGTTGATGATAGTGATGAGCATAACACCTCAAGCTTAGATGGTGATGGTGATGAGGTGGTCATGTTATCCAAAAGGCTTGGGAACTTGCTAAGGAAGAAGAATCAAAAGTATAAAAAAATATAAAAGCTATAAATTTAAAACTAAGACATTTCCTACAAGTGAAGGGATCATTTTCTACCATTGTAAAAAGCCTAAACACATAAGAGGTGATTGTCCAGAACTTGCTGAATCAAAGAAGAAAGAGATTGATGTGGAAAGAAGAAAAAGTACCATAAGAAGAAGAAGAAGAAGAAGAAGGCTTTATGGGCCCCAATCCAAATTCAAATGAATCAAGTACTTGCTCATTCGATGAAGAGGTCAACATATGTATTATGGAAAATGGATAATCTGACTTAGATTCTCAAGAGGAATGCCTTCAAAGAAAAATCAAAGAAGGCATGTGGTACTTGGATAGTGGATGATCAAGACATATGATGGGAGATAATGATAAATTTACAACTTTAGAATCAAGTGATGGAGGATTTGTTACATATGGAGATAATGCAAAGGGAAAGATCATTGGCATTGGTTATATTTGTAAGAATTCTATTACTTTAGATAAAGTTTTTCTAGTAGAAGGATTAAAAAATGATTTAATTTCTATTAGTCAATTATGTGATAAAGGTTTGAAAGTAGTATTTCATGCATCATATTGTATTATAAAAAATAATGAAAAATGTTTTGTTAGTAGGACAAAGACATAAAAATATTTATATCATTGATTTAGATAGCTTTCATGATGTGAATTTGAATTTAGTAGTTGGATTGCCTAAATTAAATTTTCATTCAAACTACGTTTATGATGCATGTATTTATGGTAAGCTCATTTAAAATTAAAAATATTATTTCTACTTTTAGACCTCTAGAATTGTTGCACATGGATTTATTTGGTCCAACTAGCACCACTAGCTTAGGTGAAAAAATTATGGTTTTGTGATTATTGATGATTTCTCTAGATATACTTGGGTTTTGTTTTTAACTTATAAAGATGATGTTTCTGTAGAGTTTAGAAAGTTTTCTAAATGTATTCAATGAGAACAAGGCCTTTTGATTAATAGGCTTCAAACTGATCATGGTGGAGAATTTGAAAATAAATTATTTGAGGATTATTATGATGAACATGGGATTAGACATAATTTTTTTGCACCTAGAACTCCCTAACAAAATGGAGTAGAGAAAAAAATAGAATATTAAATTAAGTAGATCTATGCTTGAGTATAAATTGCCAAAATATTCTTTGGAAGTAGTAAATCATGTTATGTGTGATGAATAGGATCTTTTTTAGACCAATTTTGAAGAAGACACCTTATGAATTATTTTTTGGAAAGCAACCTAAGATTGAGCACTTTCATATATTTAGATGTTAATGCTTTATTTTAAATAATGGAAAAGAACATTTAAGTAAGTTTGATTGTAAATCAAATGATGTTATTTTTCTTTTCTCTAGTAGAGCTTATAGAGTTTTCAATAAGAAAAAATGAAGAAGAATCAATATGTTATTTTGATGAAAATTTAATTGATCCCATTATAAATGAAGTGATTGATGAAGAGAATGATAATTTTAAGAAAATATCTTTAGTAGATAATGTGGATGATTCATTGCCTAAAGAATGGAAATGTAATAAAAATCATCCAAAGGAACTAATTATAAGAGATCCTTCAAAGGAGTTATGACTAGAAGACATAGTAGAGAGGTTGTAGATCATTCAACATTTTTATCCAAGGTTGAACCTAAAAATTTAGAAGAAGCATTAAAAGATAATTTTTGGATTATTTCTATGGAAGAGAGTTGAATCAATTTGTAAGAAATGATGTTTGGGAATTAGTCCCGACTCAAGATCCAAATATCATTGGAACAAAATGGGTCATTAGAATAAGCTATATGATTCAGTTGTATTAGAAATTAAGCTAGGTTAGTTGTACAAGGGTACATACAAGTTGAAGGTATAGATTTTAAAGAATCTTTTGCAGTAGAAGTTATTAGGTTACTCACTTATGCTTATTTTAGGGATTTTAAACATTTTCAAATGGATGTCAAGAGTGCATTTTGAATGGATTTATTGACCAAGATGTATTTGTAGAGCAACCACCTAGATTTGAGAGCCTTGATTGTCCAAATCATGTGTATAAATTAAAGAAAGCCTTATATGGTTTAAAATAGGCTCCTGCTTGGTATGATAGGTTAAGTAACTATTTGATAAATCATGGATTTAGAAAGGGTAGAGTAGATACCACCTTATTCCTTTAAGAGCATAGATGATGATTATGATGTATGTAGATGACATATTATTTGGAAGTATAAATGAATCTTTGTGCCATGAGTTCTCATCTTTGATGTCTAAAGAGTTTGAAATGAGTATGATGGGAGAACTTAATTTTCTTAGGTCTTCAAGTGAAGCAACAAAAAAAAATGGCACATTCATCTATCAAACCAAGTAATGAAATGCTTGAGGTTTGACATGAAATGATTTAAATCTAGTAAAACTCCTATGAGCCCATCTACAAAATTGGATTTAGATGAATTAAGAAAATATGTTGATAAATAACTTTATAGGAGTATGATAGGTTCACTATTATACCTTGCTGCTAGTAGGCCAGATATTATGTTTGCTATTTCTTTATGTGCTCATTTTCAGGCCAAACTGAAATAATCTCATTTAATAGTAGTCAAGCATATCTTTTGATATTTGATTGGCCCTACTATGTTAGGTTTATGGTATCCTAAAAATTTTTTATCATATGATTTGGTTGGTTATTCTGATGCTAATTTTGTTGGAAGTAAAGTAAATAGAGAAAGCACATCAGGCACATGTCAATTTTTAGGAACATCACTTGTATTGCTCAGGTCCTTTGGTTAAAGCAATAACTAAAATGTTTTGGTATTAAGTAAGATCACATTCTAGTTTAATGTGACAATACTAGTGTTATTAGTTTGACCAAAAATCCTATCCTGCACTTACGAACCAAGCATATAGAAATTTTACATCATTTTATTAGGGATCATGTTTTAAAAGGTGATGTTAATTTTAATTTCATTAGTACTAATTTATAAATTGCAGATATTTTTACAAAACCATTACCAGAACAATAGTTTTGTACTTTAAGATGCATGCTTGGAATGTTAGATCCTAATATTTAAAAGTATATGTAGTTTGTTCTCACTTTTTGATGTTGTTAAAGGGGGAGAAGAGTAAAATGTTGGTTAGTACTAAGTCTATTTCATGCATACATTTTTGGGGAGCAAAATTATTCATCTCTTGTGTCAAAGTTTTTTTAGGAGAAAATTTTCTTTCAAAAACTATGATGAATGGTCAATTTGCACCTTCATCAAAATCAATACCCAACATTAGTTTGTCATCATCAAAAAGGGGGAGATTGTTGGCTTAATGAGCTTCATGTTCAATTCGATCAATTTTGATGAAAATAAATGAATGCTTGGATGTTCTAAAGTATGTTTTATGTGTTTCAGATATATTAATTGTTAAATACATATCCAAAACATCTCACAATATGTTTGAGGAAATTGTAATAATAGAAGAATGAAAGATAGATCAAAATGGATGATGTGAAGCTCAAGATATAATATTTTAGGTTATTGCATTTATAACTATCTTATATATTCGTTTGAGTTCATTGGCATGAATTAATTTGCTTACAACTTAACATATTGTTTTTATTTACTTTAAATAATGATAATGAGGATAATTTAGATAAATCTCTGACTAATTAACATTCAATTATATGTTTCATACATAACATTTGAATTATCAAAATAATAAATGATAATAAATCATGATTATTAAGTGTAATTAATTTAAATAATTAATATAATTAAATATTTTAATTTAATTTTAAGGTTCTATGAGAACTAACATATGTATGATTATATATAAATTATATCATAATATTGAATTGTCATATTTCAAAATTAACAAAAATATGTGGAATTTTATATTTTTAGCCAAAGTCATTTTATAATAAAGGACTTTATATCATTTCATCTATTCCTTGGATTGTTTTCCTTTAATTTGATAGGTTACATGACCCACGTTTAATTAAAATTGAATTTATTATGACTTTTCAAACATTTGTTAATTTTAATAATGAATGCATGCTACATGCTTTGAATATATTAAAAGCCATATTTGATTATTTTTGACTTGCCCATGTGAATAGATAAATTTTGGCTATTTAAATTTATTATTTATTTAATATAAATTATATTTTTATTGAATATTAAATTATTATATGATAAAATTATGTTAGAATAATATTATTTTCAAATAATTCAAAATGACCTTGTTTATAAATAGCCCTCATTCTCTTCATGAAAGAATTCCTCATTCAGATTCAAAATCCCTCTAGAAAATCTAAGAGAGAATTTCTTAGATTTTCCTTCCAAGTGTTCTCCAAATATTGCAAGATCAAACCTTGGTTTGAAAGCTTCAACATCTTCAACTAAGCAAGTTTTCTCAAATTACTTGAGTTTATTTTCTTGATCTTAATCCCTTTTTAGTTGTTCATACTATTTTCACCATCTATTCATTATTTCTAATTTATAATTTTTTGGTGGATTAGTCTTTGGACATCAAACTCTAAGTTTTTCACATCAAAGTTTCTTCAACCATTTTTTTGTCAAAAATTCTTGTGATAGTTTGTAGGATTTATTGCAACTTGTTGAAATTTTTTATCTTCCTACAAATTTTGTTTGGTTTCTTGAAATATTTCTTCAGTAGTCTCATTTTAAAGATCATTTATTCTTAGATCTATTTTAGAAGTATATTTTAAGCATTTCAAATTAATATATTGTGCTGAAATTATTTTCATATTTGCTAGGTCTCTCTTTTGAATTAAAAGCTTACTAGTTTACTTAAATCTATCATATACTAATTTTATTTAAGTATTTTGTGATTAGTTGCATTAATTAAAAGCTTTACTCAGGTTAAAATAAAATAAATTATTGCTGGAATTTTAGAGTATAATCTAGATCTATTGTAAATCAAGTTTCTTTATCAAAATAAAATTTTATACAAAATTAAATTATTTTATTTGTCACTTAACATTTTATTTCAACTAATATCATTTATTTTAATAAATTTATCTTGCTGAAATATAGTAAAGAATACTTTTTCATTATTTAATAATTAAGAGAAAGCAAGTTTAGTAGAAAGTTAATCTTTCTTACACTGTTATATATTTACTAGCTGTAGTTTCTCTTAAACTTAAAATTATTCCTTACTGATATATAATTTATTATGCAATAGACTATTGTGAATTTATTTTAAAATCACTTTTATATTAATCTATAAATTATAATAACATAAACATCATAGTAAGATCACTTTAAGATACTTATTTAATATTTTTTTATCAAAATTAAGTGAGCATTCTATCTTGCCAAATTAGTAAGTTGTAAAGTGATCATTTATAAGTAGTGAGATCACTTTTTGATTGGATAGCTTAGTATATTTGCGAGAGATATATTTTATTAAAATGTATTATTTTGTATTTTTATTTTAGTGAAATAAAATTTATATTGGGGTTGTACTCGCCCCTTTGCAGGATAATACATATTATTGTAAGGGTTGTACTCACCCCGTTATAGGAGAGTACTATTTATAAGCTATTTTGAATTTAGTGGATTCCTAGGTAGGGGTGCTAGGTGGGGTTATAGGCTGATTTTTGGGTTTTGCCAAACTTCATAAAAATTGTGTGCCTATTGTCTCTCTTTATTTTATTATAATTTTATTTTTGTTGCATTAAGAATTGTATCTTCTCATTATAAATAGAATATTATTCACCCCCCCCCCCCTCGCACCCCCTCTTGGGTCCTATAGTGATTAACAAGGTTTAGGGATATTTTAGGGTTTAGGCTTTAGGGCTTTTAGGGTTTAGCATTTATGGTTTAGGGTATTAGGGTTTAAGGTTGTAGGCTTAGGATTTAGGGTTTAAGGTTTTTATATATTAAGTAAATCAATAGGTCTATGTTCATTTAGTTTGTTTAGTCTATTTTTTATTTTTTTTCATTTTTATTAAGGTTTATTTTTTATTTTTATTTAGTTTAGTTTAGGTTTTTTTAGTTTATTTTTTAGGTTTAGGTTTAGGTTTTTGTTTATTTTTTATTTTAGTTTAATTTTTATTTAATTTTTTAAGTTTAGGTTTTTATTTTATGTTTTTTAGGTTTAGGTGTTAAGTTTTTATTTTAGGTTTATTTTTTGGTTTTATTTTTTAATTTAGGTTTAGGTTTATTTTATTTTATTTAGTTTAGGTTTAGGTTTAAGTTTAGTTTATTTTAGGTTTAGGCTTAGGTTTTATTTATTTTAGTTTAGTTTATTTTAGTTTAGGTTTAGGTATATTTTATTTTTATTTTAGGTTTATGTTTTATTTTTCATTTATTTTTAGGTTTTATTTTTAGGTTTAGGGTTTAGGGTTTAGGCATTTAGGATTTAAGGTTTAGCATTTAGGGTTTAAAGTTTAGGGCTTTTAGGGTTTACGATTTAAGGTTTTGGTTTTAGGTTTAGGGTTTAGGGTTTTTGATTAGTTTTTTTAACAGAGAACAAATTCATATTTAGTATTTCTTCTTTTAGATTTCATCAATGAAGTAGCACAGAATGTTTTCTAAGACACCAGCGATGACATAGATCAAAAATAAGCACGCATAGAGTAAATAAAAATTGCTAGATAATAAGAACCATCTCTATTATAAAGACACAATTCTATAAGCAGTATATCGGATTGCCCATTCTTCAGTTTCTCAAGTTCTGAACAAAACCACCCCGGCCTCTCCAGTAGTGGGATCCACCATCATATCCTCGATCTCTAGCTACGCCACCACCACGGCTATAACCTCCATCACAATTCCATGGGTTTTTTAATTTATTTTATTTTTTATGTTTTATTTAATTTAGGCTTAGTTTTAGGTTTTCAAAGTTTAGGGATTAGGGTTCAGGGTTCAGGGTTTAGGGTTTAGGGTTTAGAGTTTAAGTTTTAGGGTTTAAGGTTTAATATTTAGGGTTGTAGGTTTTAAGGTTTAGGATTTAGGTTTAGGGATTAGGGTTAAGGGTTTAGAGTTTAAGGTTGAGTGTTTAAGTTTTAGTTTTTAAGGTTTTTAGGATTTAGGGTCTAGGGTTTAGGTTTTTCAGTTTGGGGATAAGAATTTTCATGTTTAGGGTCTAGGGTTTAGGGTTCTAAGTTTAGAGTTTAAGGTTTAGGGTCAGGGGTTTTTTATTTTTTTAATTCTTTGTTTGCTATTTTTAATTTTTTTAAGGTTTAGGGTTTAGGGTTCAAGTTTTAGTTTAGGTATATTTTTAAATTAAGTAAACTGGTAGGTTTAGGTTTGTTTAGTTTATTTTTAAGCTTTAGGGTTTAGGTTATAGGGTTAGCTTAGAGTTTAGGTTTTTATTAATTAAAAACATTAAGTAAACTAGTAGGTTCCATGTTTATTTAGTTTATTTTTTATTTATTTTAGATTATTTTATTTTTAATTTATATTTATATATATTATTTCTATTTTTATTCAGTTTAGTTTATTTATTTTAGGTTTGTTTATTATATTTTAGGTTTTTTATTTTAGTCTTTTTTTAGGTTTAGGTTTAGTTTAGGATTATTTTTTAGTTGAGTTTTATTTTTATTTTATTTTTAAGGTTTAGGTTTTATTTTTTTATATTTAGGATTAGGTTTTATTTTTTATTTTTAGGTTTAGGTTTTATTTTATTTTTTTGGTTTAGGTTATAAGTTTTATTTTTTAGTATAGGTTTAGGTTTATTTTTAGTATATTTTATTATATTTAGTTTAGGTTTAGTTTATTTTAGGTCTAGGCTTAGCATTTATTTATTTTAGTTTAGTTTATTTTAGTATAGATTTAAATATATTTTCTTCAATTTATTTTACTTTTATTTTAGGTTTAGGTTTTTTTTTTTGGTTTAGGGTGTAGGTTTTATTTTTTTATTTACTTTTAAGTTTTATTTTTAAGTTTACTTCTTAGGTTTAGGTTTTAACTTAATTTTTATTTAATTTTTTATGTTTATTTTATTTTTATTTTACATTTAGTTTTCATTTTACTTAGGGTTTTTAATCTTAACTTTATTTTTTTAAGTTTTATTTATGTTGTTAATTATTTTATTTTAGTTTGTTTTATTTTATTTTTTGGTTTAGGTCTAGGTTCTAGTTTAAGTTTTAATTTTATTGTACTTTTATATTTTATTTAGGTTTACATTTTATTATTTATTTTATTTTTTGGTTTTATTTAGTTTAGGTTAGGGTTGTTAGGTTTTTATGTTTTTAGGGTTTAGGGTTTAGCATTTAGGATTTAGGGTTTAGGGTTTTATGGTTTAAGGTTTCAGGGTTTAGGGTTTTAGAGCTTAGGGTTTAGGGTCAGGGTTTAGCATTTAGGGTTTATTAGGGTTTTGAGTTTTAGGTTTTTAGGGAATAGGGTTTTAGCTTAGCTTAAGGTTTAGGGTGTTTAAGGTTTAGGTTTTAGGATTTAGGGTTTAAGGTTATCGGTTTAGGTTTTAGGGTTAGTTATAGGGTTTAGGGTTTAGGGTTTTGGATTTATGGTTTAGGGTTTAAGGTTTTTTTTAAATTACGTAAACCAATAGGTTTAGGTTTATTTAGTTTATTTTATTTTTTATTTAGGTTCATTTTTTATTTTTATTTATTTTAACTTATTTATTTTAGTTCATTTAAGTTTAGGTTGATGTTTCTAATGTTTTTTAGTTTAGTTTTATTTTTTTTTATTATTTAGGTTTAAGTTTTATTTTTTATATTCAGGTTTAGGTTCAAGTTTTTATTTTATTTTTTTAAGGTTAAGGTTTTAGGTTTTTATTCTAGGTTTATTTTCAGGTTTTATTTTTTAGTTTAGGTTTAAGTTGATTTTTTAGTTTATTTTATTTTCTTTAGTTTAGGGTTTAGGTTTAGGTTTAGGTTTTATCTAGTTTAGTTTAGTTTATTTTAGTTTTGGTTTAGGTTTTTTTTTATTTTTTTTTATTTTAGGTTTATTTTTAGTTTAGGGTTTAAGTTTTACTTTAAGGTTTATTATTTATGTTTAGGTTTTTATTTTAATTTATTTTTAGTTTGTTTTATTTTTAATTTAGGTTTAGTTTTTATTTTATTTAGGTTTTTTTTATTTTTTTTTACTTTAGTTTAGGTTTTTATTTATATTATTTTAGTTTAGTTTTTACTTTTTATTAAGGTTTAGGTTTTATTTTGTTTTACTTTTAGGTTTATTTTTTATGTTTAAGTTTACATTTAGTTTTTATTTTATTTTATTTTAGGTTTATTTTAGGTTTATTTTATTTTTATTTTACCTTTAGTTTTTATTTTGTTTAGTTTTTTATTCTTAGGTTTTTTCTTTATTTTTTTAGTTTAGTTTAGGTTATTATTTATTTTATTTTTGTTTCATTTTATTAATTTATTTTATTTTATTTTTAGGTTTAGGATTAGGTTCTAGTTTATGTTTTTATTTAATTTATTTTTCTTTTATTTTGGTTTATATTTTTTATTTATTTTATTTTTATTTTTTATTTTATTTAGGTTTAGGTTTTTAGCTTTTTAGGGTTTAGGATTTTCTTTTGGTTTAGGATTTAGGGTTTAAGGTTTAGAATTTAGGTTTTAAGGTTTAGGGTTTAGGGCTTAGGGTTTAGGGTTTTAGGGTTTAGGGTTTATGGTTTGAGGTTTAGGGTTTAGGGTTTATGGTTTAGGGTTTTGGTTTTAGGTTTTAGTTTTTACTTCATGGTTTGGGGTTTTTGGTTTTTTTTAACAAAGAACTAATTCATATTCAATATTTCTTCTATTATTTATTTAGTTTATTTTTTAGGTTTTTTACTTTTAGGTTTATTTTATTTTTATGTTTTGTTTAGGTTTTAATATAATTTATTTTATTTTATTTTAATTTTAGGTTTAGGTTTAGGTTTTAGTTTAGGTTTTTATTTTATTTATTTTATTATTTTATTTAAGTTTTAGTTTTTTTTATTTTATTAATATGTTTTATTTAGTTTAGGTTTTGGTTTTTAGATTTTTAGGGTTTAGGGTTTAGGGTTTAGGGTTTTAGGGTTTAGGGTTTTAGGTTTTAGGGTTTAGGGATTAGGGTTTAGGGTTTTAGGGTTTAGGATTTAGGGTTTAGGATTTAGTTCAAGGTTTAGAATAGGTTTAGGTTAATAGGTTTAGTGTTAATTTAGGGTTTGGTTTAAGGTTTATTTTTTTGGTTTAGGCTTTAACAGGTTTTAGTTCTGGTTTAGGGTTTAGGGTTTAGCATTTTAGGGTTTAGGGTTTAGGGTTTAAGGTTTAGGGTTAGGGTTTGAGTTTAGGGTTTAAGATTTAAGGTTTAGGGTTTAGTGTTTAGTGTTTAGGGTTTAGGGTTAGTTTAAGGCTTAGTGTTTTTTAGTGTTTAGGGTTAGTTTAGGATTTAGTGTTTAGAGTTTTTTTTAGGGTTTAGGGTTTATGGTTTAGGGTTTATGGTTTTAGGGTTTAGGGTTTAGGGTTTAAGGTTTAGGGTTTAAGGTTTTGGGTTTAAGGTTATAGGGTTTAGGGTTTTTGGGTTTAAGGTTTTGTGTTTAAAGTTATTGGGTTTAGAGTTTATGGTTTCGGGTTAGGGTTTTTTTATTTTTTTTTATTAAGTTTATTTTTATTTTTTTTTAAATTAAGTAAACATGTAGGTTTAGGTTTATTTAGTTTTTTTTTATTTTGTTTTATTTTTATTTTTTTTAGTTTAGTTTATTTACTTTAAGTTTATTTATTTTAGTTAAGTTTTTTATTTTAGTTTATTTTTTAGGTTTAAGTTTAGATTTAGGTTTTTTTTTTGGTTTAGGTTTAGGTTTTTGTTTTATTTTTTTGGGTTAGGTTTTAGGTTTTTAGATTAGGTTTTTTTTTAGGTTTTATTTTTTAGATTAGGTTTAGGTTTATTTTTAGTTTATTTAATTTTATTTAATTTAGATATAGGTTTAGGTTTAGTTTATTTTAGGTTTATGTTTAGGTTTTATTAATTATAGTTTAGTTTATTTTAGTTTAGTTATAGGTTTATTTTATTTTTATTTTAGGTTTAGGTTTGTTATTAGTTTAATGATTAAGTTTATTTTTTATTTATTTTTTGGTTTATTTTTTTAGGTTTAGGTTTTTATTTAGTTTTTATATTATTTTAATTTAGGTTTTTTTTATTTTTATTTTAGTTTCTATGCATATTTTATTTAGGTTTTTAATTTTTTAGTTTAGTTTAGATTTTTATTTATTTTATTTTAGTTTAATTTTTATTTCTATTTTATTTTCTTTTTATGTTTAGGATTTGGTTTAGGTTTAAGTTTAGGTTAAGTTTTTAGTTTATATTTTTATTTTATTTTATTTATTTATTATATTTTTTATTTAATTTATTTTTAGGTTTCATTTAATTTAGGTTAAGGTTTTTAGGTTTTTAGGGTTTAGGGTTTTGGATTTTGGGTTTAGTGTTTAGGGTTTTAAGTTTTAGGTTTAGGGTTAGAGTTTAGTGTTTAGGGTTTAGGCTTTAGTGTTTATGCTTTAGGGTTTAGGGTTTTTAGGGGTTTAGGGTTTATGGTTAGCTTAGGGTTTAGGGTTTAGCATTTTTAGGGTTTATAGTTTTGGGTATAGGGGTTAGTTTATTATTTTGGGTTTAGGGTTTAGGGTTAGTGTTAGGGTTTAGGGTGTACAATTTATGGTTTAGGGTTTAGGGTTTAAGGTTAGTTTAGAGTTTAGTGTTTAGGGTTTTTTAGGGTTTAGGGTTTAGGGTTTAGGGTTTAGGGTTTATTAAGTTTAGATTTAGGTTTTAAGTTTAAGTTTTAAGGTTTAGGTTTTAGGTTTTAGGTTTACAATTTAGGTTTAGGTTTTGAGTTTAGTTGAGTTAGTTTTATGGTTTAGGGTTTTGGGGTTTAGGGTTTAAGGTTAGGGTTAAGGGTTTAGTGTTTAGGGTTTAATGTTTAAGCTTTAGGGTTTAGGTTTAATTTAGGGTTATGGGTTTAGGCTTTAGGGTTAATGATTTTTAGGGTTTAGGGTTTAGGGTTTAAGGTATATGGTTAGTTTATGGTTTAGGGTTTAGGGTTGTACGATTTAGGGTTTAGGGCTTAGGGTTTCAGTTAGTGTTTAGGGTTAGTTTAGCATTTAGGGTTTAGGGCTTATGCTTTAGGGTTTAAGGTTTTTTAGGGTAGGGTTTAGGGTTTAGGATTTAGGGTTTGTTTAGGGTTTAGGGTTATACTATATTTTATTTATTTTTTTCATTTTATTCAGGTCTATTTTTATTTTTATTAAGTTTAGTTTATTTATTTTAAATTTATTTATTTTAGTTTAGGTTTTTCTAGTTTATTATTTAGGTTTTGGTTTAGGTTTATGTTTATTTTTTAGTTTCATTTTATTTTTATTTACTTTTTTAGATTTAGGATTTATTTTCTGTTTTTATTTTAGGTTTTTTTTAGGCTTTATTTTGTAGTTTAGGTTTATGTTTATTTTTAGTTTATTTTATTTTATTTAGTTTTAGTTTAGGTTTTGGTTTAGTTTATTTTAGGTTTTGGCTTAGGTTTTATTTATTTTAGTTTAGTTTATTTTAGTTAGGTTTAAGTTTATTTTATTTTTATTTTAGGTTTAAGATTTATTTTTCATTTAGGATTTAAGGTTTAACATTTAGGGTTTAAAGTTTAGGGTTTTTAGGGTTTACGATTTAGGGTTTTGGTTTTAAGTTTAGGGTTTAGGGTTTTTGGTTGGTTTTTTTAACAGAGAACAAATTCAGATTCTGTATTTCATCTTTTTAATTTCATCAATGAAGTAGCACACAAAGTTTTCTAAGATACAAGCGATGACATAGATCAAAAATGAGCACGCATAGAGCAAATCAAAAACCCTAGATAATAAGAACCATCTCTATTGTAAAGACACAGTTCCATAAGCAGTAGATTGGATTGGCCATTCTTCAGTTTCTCAAGTTATTAACAAAACCACCCCGGCCTCTCTAGTAGTGGGATCCACCATCATATCCTCGATGTCTCTGCTTCACTGGCATACCTACATGCCACAATTCCATGGGTTTTTAATTTCTTTTAACTTTTATGTTTTTTTTAGTTTAGGCTTAGGTTTTTAAGTTTTTAAGGTTTAGGGTTTGGGGTTCAAGGCTTAGTGCTTAGGGTTTAGGGTTTAGGGTTTAGGGTTTAGGGTTTAGAGTTTAGGGTTTAAGGTTTAAGGTTTAGGGTTATAGGATTTAGGGTTTAGGGTTTAGGGGTAGGGATTAGGGTTTAGGGTTTAGACTTTAGGGTTTATGTTTAGGTTTTAGTATTTTGGGTTTTTAGGGTTTAGAGTTTAGGGTTTAGTTTTTTAGTTTGGGGATTAGTATTTTAGGGTTTAGGGTCTAGGGTTTACGGTGCTAGGTTTATAGTTTAAGGTAGGGTTAGGGGTTTTTTTTTAATTTTTTTAATTCTTTTTTTATTTTTTTAAGGTTTCGGGTTTAGTGTTCAGGTTTTAGTTTGGGTACACATATTTTTAAATTAAGTAAACCAGCAGGTTTAGGGTTTTTTAGTTTATTTTTAGAGTTGAGGGTTAGCTTAGAGTTTAGGTTTTTTTTAAAAAAAATTTAAGTAAATCAGTAGGTTTAGGTTTATTTAATTTATTTTTTATTTATTTTAGATTATTTTTTTTAATTTTTATTTGTATTTATTTTTTATTTTTATTCAATTTAGTTTATTTATTTTATGTTTGTTTATTTCAATTCAGGTTTTTTATTTTAGTCTTTTTTTAGGTGTAGGTTTAGTTTAGGTTTATTATTTACTTGAGTTTTATTTTTATTTTATTTTTGAGGATTAGGTTTTTTTTTTAGGTTTAGGTCTTATTCTTTATTTTTAGGTTTAGGTTTAGGTTTTTATTTTATTATTTTAGGTTTAAGTTTTAAGTTTTATTTTTTAGTATAGGTTTAGGTTTATTTTTAGTTTATTTTATTTTATTTAGTTTAGGTTTAGTTTGTTTTAGGTCTAGGCTTAATTTTTATTTATTTTAGTTTAGTTTATTTTAGTGCAAATTTATGTTTTTTTTGGTTTAGGGTGTGGGTTTTATTTTTTATTTACTTTTAGGTTTATTATTTATGTTTAGGTTTTTATTTAGTTTTTATTTAATTTTTTATGTTTATTTTATTTTTATTTTACATTTAGTTTTCCTTTTATTTAGGGTTTTTATTCTTAAGTTTATTTCTTTTAAGTTTAGTTTATGTTAAGAATTATTTTATTTTAGTATGTTTTATTTTTTTTAGGTTTAGGTTCTAGTTTAAGTTTTAATTTTATTATACTTTCTTATTTTATTTATGTTTAGGTTTTTAATTTTTTTTATTTTTGGTTTTATTTAGTTTAGATTTGTGTTGTTAGGTTTTTAAGTTTTTAGGGTTTAGGGTTTAGCATTTATGAGTTAGGGTTTAGGGTTTAGGGTTTAGGGTTTTATGTTTTAGGGTTTTAGGGTTTAGGGTTTTAGAGCTTAGGGTTTAGGGTCAGGGTTTAGCATTTAGGGTTTATTAGGGTTTCGAGTTTTCAGTTTTAAGGTATAGGGTTTTAGCTTAGCTTAAGGTTTAGGGTTTTTTAGAGTTGAGATTTTAGGGTTTAGGGTTTGGGATTTATGGTTTAAGGTTTATGGTTTGGGGTTTAAGGTTTTTTTTTATTAAGTAAACTGGTAGGTTTAGGTTTATTTAGTTTATTTTTTTTATTTTAGTTTATTTCATTTTATTTATTTAGATTTATTTTTTATTTTTATTTAGTTTAAATTATTTATTTTTGCTTTATTTATTTTAGTTCATTTTTTAAGTTTAGTTTTATGTTTCTATGTTTTTTTTAGTTTAGTTGTATTTTTATTTTATTTGTAGGTTTAAGTTTTCTTTTTTATTTTTAAGTTTAAGTTCAAGCTTTTATTTTATTTTTTTAAGGTTTAGGTTTTATGTTTCTATTTTAGGTTTACTTTTTGGTTTTATTTTTTAATTTAGGTTTAGGTTTATTTTTAGTTTATTTTATTTTATTTAGTTTAGGGTTTAGGTTTAGTTTATTTTAGGTTTATGTTTAGGTTTTATTTAGTTTAGTTTAATTTATTTTATTTTTGGTTTAGGTTTATTTTATTTTATTTATTTTAGGTTTAGGTTTATTTTTATTTTTAGTTTAGGGTTTAGGTTTTAGTTTTAGGTTTATTGTTTATGTTTAGGATTTTATTTTATTTTATTTTTTATTTGTTTTATTTTTAATTTCGATTTAGTTTTAATTTTTTTTAGGTTTATTATTTTTTTACATTTGTTTAGGTTTTTATGTATTTTATTTTAGGTTTTAGGTTTTAGGTTTTACTTCAGGGTTTATGGTTTATGGTTATTTTTTGTCAAATAATTAATTTAGATTCAACATTTTTTCTATTATTTATTTAGTTTATTTTTTATGTTTTATAATTTTAGGTTTATTTTATTTTTTAATTTAGTTTAGGTTTTTATATAATTTATTTTAATTTATTTTAATTTTAGGTTTAGGTTTAGATTTTAGTTTAGTTTTTATTATATTATATATTTTTTTATTTTATTTAGGTTTTAGTTTTTTTATTTTATTATTAGGTTTTATTTAGTTTAAGTTTTGGTTTTTAGATTTCCCCTGGTTTAGGGATTAGGGTTTAAGGTTTTAGGGTTTAGGGTTTAGGGTTAGAGTTTAGTGTTTAGGGTTTAGGATTTAGAGTTTAGGGTTGTTAGCATTTTGGGTTTAGGGTTAGCTTAGAGTTTAGTGTTAATTTAGGGTTTCTGGTTTAAGGTTTATTGTTTAGGCTTTTGGCTTTAAGATTTAGGGTTTTTAGGGTTTACGGTTTAGGGTATAGGGTTAGTTTAGGGTTTAGGGTTTAGGGTTTTAGGGTTTAGGGTTTAGGGTTTATGGTTTAAGGTTAGGGTTAGGATTTAGGGTTTAGCGTTAGTTTAATGTTTAGTGTTTTTTAGGGTTTAGAGTTTAAGGTTTATGATTAGTTTAGGATTTAGGGTTTAGGGTTTTAGGGTTGGTTTGGGTTTAAGGTTTAGGATTTAGGGTTTAGAGTCCCGGTAGGTAAAGTTATTTTAGGGTTTAGAGTTTAGGGTTTAGGGTTAGGGTTTTTTTATTTTTTATTATGTTTATTTTTATTTTTTTAAAATTAAGTAATCTGGTAGGTTTAGGTTTATTTAATTTTGTTATTTAGGTTTATTTTTATTTTTATTTAGTTTAATTTATTTATTTCAAGTTATATTTATTTTAGTTTATTTTTTAAGTTTAAGTTTAGGTTTAGGTTTTTTTTGTTTAGGTTTAGATTTTTTTTTAATTTTTTTAGAGTTAGGTTTTAGGTTTTTAGTTTAGATTTATTTTTTAGGTTTTATTTTTAGATTAGGTTTAGGTTTATTTTTAGTTTATTTAATTTTATTTAGTTTAGGTTTCAATTTAGGTTTAGTTTTAGGTTTATTATTAATTTTAGTTTAGTTTATTTTAATTTAGGTTTAGGTTTTTTATTAGTTTAATGATTAGGTATTATTTTTTATTTATTTTTTGATTTATTTTTTAGGTTTAAGTTTTTATTTTATTTTATTTTAGGTTTGTTTTATTTTTATTTTAGCTTTAGTGTTTATTTTATTTAGGTTTTTAATTTTTCAGTTTAGTTTAGGTTTTTATTTATTTTATTTTAGTTTAGTTTTTATTTTTATTTTATTTTATTTTATGTTTAGGTTTAGGTTTTAGTTTATTTTTTATTCTATTTTATTTTGGATTAAATTATATTTATTTATTTATTTTTAGGTTTTATTTAGTTTAGGTTTAGGTTTTTAGGTTTTTAGGGTTTAGGGTTTAGGGTTTAGAGTTTAGGGTTTTAGGTTTTAAGTTTAGGGTTAAGAATTAGTGTTTATGGTTTAGGCTTTAGTGTTTAAGATTTAGGGTTTAGGGTTTAGGGTTTATGGTTAGCTTAGGGTTTAGGGTTATTTTAGGGTTTAGGGTTTGGGATCTGTGGGTGGATAGTTTAGAGCGGGTTGGGTATTTGGTTTAGGGTAGATTAGGGTTTAGGGTTTAGAGTTTAGTTTGGTTTAGTTAGATTATGGTGTTTTTTAGATTTAGAGCTTTAGGCTATGAGTTAAGGTTTAGGGTTAGGGTTTAGTTTGGTGGGGTTTAGGGTTTAGGGTTTAGGGTTTAGGGTGGTGCAGGGTGGTAGGGTTAAGTGGTAGGGTCCAGAGTTTGGTATGGTTTGTTTTAGAGATTTTTTTCGTTTTATATTTATTTTGAAATTAAGTAAACTCGTAGGTTTAGGTGTATTTAGTTCTATTTATTTATTTTAGTTTATTTTATTTTTTATTATGATTTAGGTTTATTTTTATTTTTATTTATTTTAGTTTATTTATTTTAGGTTTATTTATTTAAGTTTATGCTTTCTATTTTGGTTTATTTTTTAGGTCTAGGTTTAGGTTTAGGTTTAGTTTTTAGTTTAGTTTTATTTTTATTTTATTTTTTAAGTTTAGGTTTTATTTTTTATTTTTAAGTTTAAGTTTAGGTTTTTATTTTATTGTTTTTATGTTATGTTTTAGGTTTTTATTCTAGGTTTATTTTTAGGTTTTATTTTTAAGTTTAGGTTTAGGTTTATTTTTAGTTTATTTTAATTTATTTAGTTTAGGTTTAGGTTTATTTTATTTTAGGTTTAGGTTTAGGTTTTGTTTATTTTAGTTTAGGTTTAGGTTTATTTTATTTTTTTCTTAGATTTAGGTTTTTTTTCTTAGTTTAGGGTTTAGTGTTTTTTTTCTTACTTTTTATTTTTAGGTTTATTGTTTAGGTTTAGGTTTTTATTTAGTTTTATTTTATTTTTTAGGTTTATTTTATTATTTTAGGTTTAGTTTTATTTTATTTAGGTTTTATTTTTTTAAGTTTAGGTGTATTAAGTTTTAGGGATTAGGTTTATTTTGTAATTTATTTAGTTACTTTAGGTTTAGGTTTAGGTTTTAAGGCTTAGGGTTTAGGGTTTAGGTTTAGGGTTTAGGGTTTAAGGTTTAGCATTTAGGGTTTTAGGGTTTATGGTTAGGATTTAGGGTTTAGGATTTTTCAGGGTTTAGGGCTTAGGGTTTAGTATTGTAGTTTTAGGGTTTAAGATTTATGGTTTTGGGTTTAGGGTTTAGGGTTTTTTTTTTTAAAAAATCTTTTAGTAAACTGATAGGTTTAGGTATATCTAGTTTATCTTTTATTTATTTTAGTTTATTTTATTTGTTTATGTTTATTTTTTTATTTAGTCTTTTTTATTTATTTTAGTTTAGATTTTTTATTTTGGTTTATTTTTCATGTTTAGATTTAGGTCTAGGTTTATTTTTTAGTTGACTTTTATTTTTATTTTACTTTTTAGGTTTAAGTTTTATTTTTTATTTTTAGGTTTATGTTTATATTTTTATTTTATTTTTTTAGGTTATATTTTTGGTTTAATTTTAGGTTTTACTTTTTAGCTTAGGTTTAAGTTTATTTTGATTTGATTTTATTTTATTTAGCTTTGGTTTAGGTTTAGGCTTTTTTTATTTTAGTTTAGTATATTTCGGTTTAGGTTTAGGTTTATTTTCTTTTGCTTATTTTATTTTTATTTTGGGTTTTTGTTTTTTTTTAGTTTGGGGCTTAGGTTTTATTTTTTATTTAGTTTTAGGTTTTATTTTAAGGTTTATTTTTTAGGTTTAGGTTTATTTTATTTTATTTTAGTGTTATTTTATATTTATTTTGCATTTAGTTTTTATTTTATTTAAGCTTTTTATTCCTAGTTTTATTATATATTTTTAGTTTAGTTTAAGTTTTATTTCTTTTATTTTAGTTTATTCTTATTATTTTATTTTATTTTATTTTAAGGTTTAGGTTTATGTTTTAGTTTTAGTTTTTATTTTATTTTATTATTTTATTTTATTAAGGTTTAGATTTATTTATTTATTTATTTATTAGGTTTTTTTTTTGTTTCGGTTTAGCTTTTTAGGTTTTTAGGGTTTAAGGCATAAGGTTTAGGATTTAGGGTTTATGGTTTAGGGTTCAGGGTTTTAGGGTTTAGGGTCTTAGGGTTAAGAGTTTAGGGTTAGGGTTTATAATTTAGGGTTTAGGGTTTAGGTTTAAGCTTTAGGGTTTAGGGTTACTTTAGGGTTATGTGTTTAGGCTTTAGGGTTTATGATTTATAGGGTTTAGGGTTTAGGATTTATGGTTAGTTTATGGTTTAGGGTTTAGGGTTGTACGATTTAGGGTTTAGGGCTTAGACTTTAGGGTTTAGGGTTTTTTAGGGTTTAGGGTTTAGGATTTAGGTTTTGTTTAGGATTTTTTTTCAAAATTAAGTAAATCGATAGGTTTAGGTTTTATTTAGCTTTTTTATTCATTTTAGTTTATTTTATTTTTTATTTTTATTTAAGTTTATTTTTTATTTAGTTTAGTTTATTGATTTTAGGTTTATTTATTTTGGTTTAGTTTTTTTTTATTTTAGTTTATTTTTCAGGTTTAAGTTTAGGTTTATGTTTATCTTTTAGTTTAGTTTTATTTTTATTTTATTTTTTAGGTTTAGGTTTAATTTTTTATTTTTAGGTTTTGGTTTAGGTTTTTATTATATTTTTTTAGGTTAAGGTTTTAATCCTTTATTTTAGGTTTATTTATTAGTTTTTTTAAAGTTTAGGTTTATTTTTAGTTTATTTAGTTTATGGTTTAGATTTAGTTTATTTTAAGTTTTGGTTTAGATTTTATTTATTTTAGTTTAGGTTATTTTAGTTTAGGTTTATGTTTGTTTTATTTTATTTATTTTAGGTTCAGGGTTTTATTTAGTTTTTATTTTATTTAGGGTTTTGTGCCACCATCCTTTAAGATCTTTGATAGCAGTGGGAACCCACGATAACACATTGCACAATTTAGAGTCAGCTATTGCAACACGGGTGGCTGCAATGCACTGCTCTTCTGCCTTTTCGTTAGCAGTTTGTCAAATGTTGCATCTGATTGGTATGTCGAACTGCCCAACAGTTTGATGAAGACTTTTTATTGAGTTGGAGCACCTCTACATCAAGAGGTTTGCTGGAGCTTAGCAGAGGGTAATTGTAGGCAACCTCATTATAGAGAAATAGAAACTCAATGAGTCCCTTGTTGACTACATTCTCAGGTGGCTCAACCTGAGCATGAAATGTGAACCACAACTATCTAAACAACATGCCTTTGATATTCTTCTCAAGAATATCCATGGCCCGGTCACCTTCATGCTTAAGGGATTTACTATCAAAATATTTGAGAAATTAATCGATAAGGAAGCTAGCCTACAAGAGGAAGCCAAATAGTTGCCCCTTTGTGACCAATCATCTAGACCCAAGCTGTAGAAGGTGTTTGAGAAGAAGATAGGGATAGTTGTGTCTATGGACAGAGGGAAGCAGCCAACCAGAGTTCAGTATGAGAGACTACGAGCTCAGCAGCCTCTTTTGCCACTTCTTATTCCACCACCTCAGCCATCATACCAGCTACCACAACCGCCATAACGATCATTCCCCCACCTTAGCAGCCTACCCACCAGCGGTATTCATATCCATCGTGAGGTAGCTACTTTCCACCAAATCTTGCTAATAGATTGAATAAACCATATTCGTTCAGGAGGGAGGTAGTTAGGAAAATTTTTAAGAATCTCTTAAAGATACCTAACTTTTAGGTACAAGAGCTTGAGAGGCCAGAAGAAGTGGCCAAGAGCTATGATCTTAGCTATTGCCCCTACCACCACATGTTAGGCCATGTCGTAGAGGATTGTATCACTTTTAAGGACTAACTTGTGTGCAACTACACATTATGAGCCATAGTTATCCCTAAGGAATACTTCTTAGAATAACCATCCAGTTTTATTAGAGTAATCCTTGGGGATACTTGTGATCATCTTAAGACCAAAAAAAGTTAGGATATCTCCCTATCCAAAACCTTTAAGAAGATTATTTCTAAGATCAAGAAGCTTTCCTTGCAGGTGCCTGAAGTATCTCAAACCTCCAATACCAAGGAAGGTTTGCTAGTTACAAAGGACAAGTCAGGGATGGTGATAACCTAGTAGTTGCAGCAGCAGCATGGATAGTCTAGTAGAGCAACCATCATCTGAGTCCAGTACTCCCTCCACCGTAGAAACTACCACCACTTCTGTTAACTCCTCTTCTACCAGCAATAGCATTGTATTTGCAAATAAGGGCACTAAATTTCTTACTCTGCTTACTTTACTTGAATTCTATCATATACCTTCACCCAAAAAAAAATTAACGAAGAAAGCTGATTCTACTTATATATTGTCTACTTCTGATGCTATTGATTTTATTCCTATTGATAAGGGTAAGCAAGTCATTGGTTTTAGTAAGTAGATAGTCCCATCATAGGATACTCCACCCATGGATTTGCTTATGGAGGACCAAGCTAGAGTTGATTACAATGTCCTAGGTCACCTTAGAAAGTTTCAAGCTAAGTTAAGCATATACGATACCATTCTTTTATCCAAAGAGATGAGAAAATCAATAATCAAGGCCTTACTTGATCTATAGATATGCTTAGCTCAGCTGACCACTATTAAAGAGGAGGCATGCCACTCGAAGGACATCTTAAGAGTTACATTCAACAATGAATACTTACTCCTAGGGATGACCAAACACAACCTCCTATTTATATTATAGTCGATGTTGGCAGATATATGCTATCAAGAGTTCTGGTTGACCCAAGTGTATCAGTCAACAATGTGAGTCTAAGAACCCTTGTCTACTTGAGAATCAACATCTCTAAACTCCAAAATGAAAGAATGATATTAAGAGGATTCAATGAACAAGAAGAGAAGGCCTCGTGGTGTTTATATTTAGATGTGAGGAGGCGGGACACCACACATATGTGGGGAGGGGTACTTTTCGAGGTGATTAGATATAACATTGAGGTATGATGTATTATCTCAAAAGATATAGGCATCACCCTACAATGGACCTAATATTGTAATAAGGACTCCTAAGACACGATGTCTTTTAGAATGTACTTGAGATTTTTCCACTACTTTACAAGGATTATTAAAGTAGGGTTTATATTAAACCAGCTTCTCAAGTTCCCTATGGAGGCAAGCCTCTATAGTTAATTACATCTTAGAAAATGAAATTTTCTAAGAATACTCTCAATTAAAGTAGGCAACTATCATCTCGAAAGATTTTAAGGTTAGACTATCAAAAGCCTTTGCCTTTGCCTCTATCGCTAGATCTAGAATGAGCTTGTTTAAGGGTGATGTTCCTGCCGTTAAGGTTCTTCCCATTCTTAGGGTTTAGGTTTAGGTTTAGGTTAATTAGGTTTTAGGATTTATGTTTATTTTTTAATTTATTTAGTTACTTTAGGTTGAAGTTTAGGGTTTAAGATTTAGGGTTTAGGGTTTAGGGTTAATGTTTAGGGTTTAAGGTGTAGGGTTTATGCTTTGGGGTTTAGGGCTTTACGATTTATGCTTTTAGGGTTTAGGGTTTATGGTTTAGGGTTTAGGGTTCTTTAGGGTTTAGGGTTTTTGGTTTAGGGTTATTTTTAGGGTTTTGGGTTTAGGGTTTAAGGTTTAAGGTTTCAGATTTAAGGTTCAGGATTTTTTATTTAAGTTAAGTAAACCAAAAAGTTTAAGTTTATTTAGTTTATTTTTTATTTATTTTAGTTTATTTTATTTTTAATTTTAATTTATGTTTATTTTTTTATTTAGTTTCATTTTTTTATTTTAGGTTCATTTATTTTTGTTTAGGCTATTTATTTTAGTTTATTTTTTAAGTTTAGGTTTAAGTTTAAGTTTCTTTTTTAGTTGATTTTTATTTTTATTTTATTTTTTAAGTTTAGGTTTTATTTTTTATTTTTAGGTTTTGGTTTTATTTTTTATTTTTTAGCTTTAATTTTACATTTTTATTTTATTTTTTTAGGTTTAAGTTTAGGTTTTAGGTTTTTATTTTAAGTTTAGTTTTAGGTTTTACTTTCTAATTTAGGTTTAGGTTTATTTTTAGTTTTTTAATTTTATTTGGGGTTTAGGTTTAGGTTTAGGTTTAAAATATTTTAGGTTTAGGGTTTGGTTTTATTTTTTATTTATTTTTAGGTTTTATTTTTAGGTTTATTTTTTAGGTTTAGGTTTTTATTTAGTTTTTATTTTATTTTATTTTTATATTAGGTTTAGTTATTATTTTATTTATGTTTTTTATTTTATTTAGTTTAGTTTAAGTTTTTATTTATTTTATTTTAGTTTGGTTTTTATTTTTTATTTTAGTTTCTTTTTAGATTTAGGTTTTAGTTTAGGTTTTTATTTAATTTCATTATTTTATTTTATTTTGGTTTATGTTTTTTTATTTATTATATTTTTAGGTTTTATTTAGTTTAGGTTTAGCTTTTTAGCTTATTCGGGTTTAGGGTTTAGGATTTACGGTTAATTAATGGTTTAGAGTTTAAGGTTTAAGGTTTGGGGTGAAGGGCTTAGAGTTTATGGTTTAGGGTTTAGGTTTTTGGGTTTAGGGTTTTATGATTTAGAGTTTATGATTTGGGGTTTTTAGGGTTTAGGGTTTAGGGTTTAGAGTTTAGGGTTTAGGTTTTAGTTTAGGATTTAGGGTTTTGGCCTTTTTTTTTAACAGAGAACAAATTTAGATTCAACATTTCTTTATTTTTATTTCATCAACTAAGTAACACATCAAGTTTTCTAAGACATAAGCGATGACATAGATTAAAAATGAGCACGCATAGAGAAAAATGAAGGCCCTAGATAACTAAAATTTTCTTTACTATAAAGACACAGTTCCATAAGCAGCATATCGGATCGATCATTCTTCAGTTTGTCTAGTTACCATCAGAACCACCCTGGCTTCTCGGGTAATGATATCCATGATCATGTCCCCGATCTCTCCCTCCGCCACCACTATGCCTGTAACCTCCATCATTCCTCCTACCTCCATAACCACCACTACTTCGACCACCACCTCCATATCCACCAGTAGCTCCAGTTCACCCACTGCCACTGCGACAATCGCTACCTCCACCTTTGCCTCTTTTGCTAGATCTAGATTAAGCATTTTTGATAGTGATGTTCCTGTCGTCAAGCTTTTTCCCATTCTTAGGGTTTAGGATTAGGTTTATTAGGTTTTAGGATTTAGGTTTATTTATTAATTTATTTAGTTACTTTAGGTATAGCTTTAGGGTTTGGGGTTTAGGTTTAGGGTTTAGGGTTAGGGTTTAGGGTCTAGGGTTTAAGGTTTAAGGTGTAGTTTTTATGGTTTAGGGTTTATAGTTTTAGGGTTTATGCCTTTAAGGTTTAGGGTTTAGGGTTTAGAGTTTAGGGTTTAGGTTTTTTTAGGGTTTTTTTAGGGTTTTTTAGGGTTTTGGTTTTAGTGTTTAGTGTTTAGGGTTGTAAGCTTAGGGTTGTAGGTTTAGGGTTTAAGGTTTAGGGTTTAGGATTTAAGGTTTTGTTTTTTTTAAAAACAAATTAAGGAAATCAATAGGTTTAGGTTTATTTAGTGTATTTTTTATTTATTTTAGTTTATTTTATTTTTATTTATGTTAATTTTTTATTTTTATTTAATTTAGTTTAATTATTTTATGCTTATTTATTTTAGTTTAGGTTTTTTATTTTAGTTTATTTTTTTATTTTAGGTTTAGTTTTAGCTTTAGGTTTATTTTTTAGTTGAATTTTATTTTTATTTAACTTTTTAAGTTTAGGTTTCATTTTTTATTTATAGTTCAGATTTACATTTTTATTTTATTTTCTTAGGTTTAAGTTTTCAGTTTTTATTTTTGGTTTATTTTTAGGTTTTATATTTTAGTTTAGGTTTAGGTTTATTTTTAGTTTATTTTAGATTATTTTATTTTATTTAAGGTTTAGGTAGAGGTATAGGTTTAATATATTTTAAGTTTAGGGTTTAAGTTTTATTTTATTTATTTATTTTTAGGTTTAATTTTTAGATTAGGTTTTTATTTTACTTTTATTTTATTTTATTTTTAGTATATTTTATTTTTATTTTAGGTTTAGTTTTTAATTTATTTAGATTTTTTATTTTTTAGTTTAGTTTAGGTTTTTATTTATTTTATTTTAACTTAGTATTTATTTTTTATTTTAGTTTCTTTTTAGGTTTAGGTTTAGGTTTTGGTTTTAGTTTAGGTTATCATTTTATATTATTTTTTTATTTTATTTTGGTTTAGGTTCTTTTATTTATTTTTTTTGGTTTTATTTAGTTTAGGTTTACCTTTTTAGTATTTTAGGGTTTAAGGTTTAAGGTTTATGGTTTAGGGTTTAAGGTTACTTTAGGTTTTATGGTTTGGGGTGTAGGGTGTAGGGTTTATGGTTTAGGGTTTAGAGTTTCAAAGTTTAGGGTTTAAGGTTTGGGGTTTTTAGGGTTTAGTGTTTAGGGTTTAGGATTTAGGTTTTAGGTCTAGGGATCAATTTTTAGTTTAGGGTTTAGGATTTTTGGGTTTTTTTAATAGAGAACAAATTCAGATTCAACATTTTTTCTCGATTTCATCAACCAAGTAACACACCAAGTATTATAAGACACAAGCGATGACATAGATCTAAAATGAGCACACTTAGAGTAAATCAAAGACCCTAGATAACTAGAATTGTATTCTTGTAAAGACACATAGCTCCATAGCGACAAATCGGTCGATCATTCTTCAATTTCTAGTTCCCATCGAACCACCACGGCCTCTTGAGTGTGGATCCACCATCATATCCCGATCTCTCCCTCCACCACCACTATAACCTTCATCATTTGCCCACTATATAACCACTACTCGACCACCAATTCCATATCCACCAGTTCCCCACCACATTTGCGATGGCCTCAGCGCTTCCATCGCAGATCTAGACCAAGCCTGTTTGATGGTGATGCTTCTACTGTCAAGGTTCTACCAATTCTTAGGGTCTAGGTTTGGTTTAGGTTTATTATGTTTTAGGGTTTAGGTTTATGTTTTAATTTATTTAGTTACTTTAGGTTTAGGTTTAGGGTTTAATGTTTAGGGCTACGACTTATGGTTTAGGGTTTAGGGCTTTTGGGTTTATGCTTTTAGGGTTTAGGGTTTAGGGTTTAGGGTTTAGGTTTATGGTTGTAGGTTTAGGGTTTAGGGTTATTTCTAGGGTTTAGGGTTTATGGTTTAGAATTTAAGGTTTAGGGTTTTTTTTAAAAAAAAATTAAGTAAACTGATAGGTTTAGGTTTATTTACTTTATTTAGTTGATTATTTTTATTTTAGTTTATTTTAATTTTTTCATTTATGTTTATTTATGTTTTTATTTTTATTTAATTTATTTTATTTATTTTAGGTTTATTAATTTTAGTTCTGGTTTTTATTTTAATTATTTTTTTTGGTTTAGGTTTAGGTTTAGGTTTAGGTTTATATTTTAGTTGAGTTTTATTTTTATTTTATTTTTTAGGCTTAGGTTTTATTTTTTATTTTTAGGTTTAGGTTTACATTTTTATTTTATTTTTTAGGTTTAGGTTTTTGGTTTTTTATTTAGATTTATTTTTAGGTTTTATTTTTTTAGTTTAGGTTTAGGTTTATTTTTAGTTTATTTTTTTATTTAGTTTAGGTTCACCTTATTTTAGGTTTAGGTTCTATTTATTTTAGGTTATTTTGTTTATTTTAGTTTTGTTTTAGGTTCAGGGTTTTTTTTTAGTTTAGGGTTTAGGTTTTATTTTTTACTTATTTTTAGTTTTTTTTAGGTTTAGGTTTATTTAGTTTTTATTTTATTTTCTTTTAGGTTTATTTTATTTTTATTTTATGTTTATTTTTATTATATTTAATTATTTTATTCTTAGGTTTATTTTTTAGTGTAGTTTAGGTTTTCTCTATTTATATTTTAGTTTATTTTTATTTTTTATTTTATTTTATTTTTTGGTTTAGGTTTAGGTTTTTCAATTTTTAAGGTTTATGGTTTAGGGTTTAGGATTTAGAGTTTAAGTTTAGGGTATAGGATTTTGAGGGTTTAGCCTTCAGTGTTAACTTAAGATTTAGGGTTAGTTTAGGGTCTAGGTCCTAGGGTTTAGGCTTTAGGCTTTAGGCTTTAGGATTTAGGATTTAGGGTTAGGGTTTTTAGGGTTTAGGGTTTAGGATTAGTTTAGGTTTTAGGGTTTAATGTTTGCGGGTTTATGGTTTAGGGTTTAGTGTTAGGGCTAGGGTTTAGGGTTAAGGGTTTAGGGTTTAGAGTTTAGTGTTTTTTTTTTAAATTATGCAAACTGGTAGACTTAGGTTATTTAGTTTATTTTTTATTTATTTTTGATTACTTTATTTTTTATTTTATTTAAGTTTATTTTTTATTTTGATTTAGTTTAGATTATTTATTTTAATTTAGCTTTTTTATTTTACTTTAATTTTTAGGTTTAGGTTTAGGTTTATTTTTATGTTTATTTTTAGTTTAGTTTATTTATTTTATTTTTAGGTTTAGGTTTAGGTTTTTATTTTATTTTTTTAGGTTTAAGTTTTAGCTTTTTAATTTAGGTTAATTTTTAGGTTCTATTTTCTTAGTTTACATTTAGGTTTCTTTTTAGTTAATATTATTTTATTTAAGGTAGGGTTTAGGATTAGGTTACATTTATTTTAGTTTAGCTTTAGGTTTATTTTATTTATTTTAGGTTTAGATTTTTTTTAGATTAGGGTTTAGGTTCTTTTTTGGTTTAGGTTTTAATTTAATTTTTATTTTATTTTATTTTAGGTTTATTCTACTTTTATTTTGAGTTCAGTTTATAATATATTAAGGTTTTTTATTTTTAGTTTTATTTTATTTTTTAGTTTTGTTTAGGTTTTTATTTATTTTATTTTAGTATAGATTTTATTTTTTAAATTATTTTATTTTTACGTTTAGGTTTAGGTTTATGTTATCATTTAGGTTTAGGTTTTAGTTTATGATTTTATTCTATTTTATTATTTTATTTTATTTAGGTTTAGGTTTTCTTATTTATTTTATTTTTTTAGGATTTATTTAGTGTAGGTTTAGATTTTTAGGTTTTTAGGGTTTTTTGTTTAGGGTTTAGGGTTTGGAGTTTAGGGTTTAGGGTTTAGGATTATAGGTTTTAGGGTTTTGGGTTTTGGGTTTAGGGTTTAGGGTTTTAGTGTTTAGGGTTTAGGCTTTAGGCTTTAAAGATTTAGGGTTTAAGTTTTAGGGTTTAAGGTTTAGGGTTAGGGGTTACAGTTAGGGTATTTTTTAATCTTTTTAATTTTTTATTTTTTTATTATTATAAATTAAGCTAGTAGTTTTGGTTTATTTACTTTATTTAGTTTACTTTTTATTTATTTTAGTTAGTTTGATTTTTTATTTTTATTTAGGTTTATTTTTTTATTTTATTTAGTTTATTTATTTTAGGATTATTTATTTTAGTTTAGGTTTTTTTATTTTAGTTTATTTTTTAGGTTTAGGTTTGGGTTTATTTATTAATTTAGTGTTTATTTATTTTATTTTTAGGTTTAGGTTTTACTCTTTATTTTTAAGCTTAGGTTTAGGTTTTTATTTTATATTTTTAGGTTTATTTTTATTTTTTAGTTTATGTTGTTGTTTATTTTTATTTTATTTTATTTTATTTTATTTAGCTTTATGTTTAGGTTTAGTTTATTTTAGTTTAAGGTTTTATTTATTTTAGTTTATTTTATTTTTGTTTTAGGTTTAGGGTTTTATTTAGTTTTTATTTTATTCAATTTTAGGTTTTTTTTATATTTATTTTATGTTAAATTTTCTTTAATTAAAGTTTCATTCTTTGGTTTATTTTTATTTTTTTTTTAGTTTAGGCTTTTCTTTAGTTTATTTTAGTTTATTTTCATTTTTTAATTTAATTAATTTTTAAGTTTAGGTTTAGGTTTTTAAGTTTTTTGGGTTTAGGGTTTACAATTTAGGGTTTAGGGTTAACTTAAAGTTTAGTGTTAGTTTAGGGTCTAGGGTTTAGGCTTTATGCTTTAGGAGTTTAGGGTTTAGGGTTTAAGATTTAGGGTTTAGGTTTTTGGGTTAGTTTAGGGTTTAGGGTTTAGAGTTTTAGGATTTATGGTTTAGGGTTTAGTGTTTAGGGTTAGTCTTAGGGTTTAGGGATTAGGGTTTAGTGTTTTTTTTTAAAAGTAAGTAAACGGTAGATTTAGGTTTATTTAGTTTATTTTATTTTTTATTTTTATTTAAGTTTATTTTTATTTTTATTTAGTTTAGATTATTTATTTTAGTTTAGCTTTTGTATTTTAGTTTAATTTTTGGGTTTTAGTTTAGGTTTATGTTTATTTTTTTATTTAGTTTTATTTTTATTTTATTTTTTTGGCTTAGGTTTTATTTTTTATTTTTAGGTTTAGGTTTAGGTTTTAGCTTTTTATTTTGGGGTAATTTTTAGGTTTTATTTCTTTAGTTTATGTTTAGGTTTATTTTTAGTTTATTTTATTTTATTTAGTTTAGTGTTTAGGTTTAGTTTATTTTAGGTTTAGGTTTAGGTTTCATTTATTTTAGTTTTTTTTATTTTACTTTAGTTTTAAGTTTATTTTATTTTATTTATTTTAGGTTTAGTTTTTTTTTGTTTAGGGTTTAGGTTTTTTTTTAGGTTTAGTTTTTAATTTAATTTTTTTTTTTTTGCATTTAGTTTATATTTTATTAAGGTTTTTTATTTTTAGGTTTATTTTATTTTTTAGTTTAGTTTAGGTTTTTATTTATTTTATTTTATTATAGTTTTAATTTTTTTTAAATTATTTTATTTTACGTTGAGGTTTAGGTTAATGTTTTGGTTTAGGTTTAGATTTTAGTTTAGGTTTTTATTTTATCTTATTATTTTATTTTATTTAAGTTTAGGTTTCTTTATTTATTTTATTTTTTAGATTTTATTTAGTTTAGGTTTAGGTTTTTAGGTTTTTAGGGTTTAGGGTGTTGGGCTTAGGGTTTAGGGTTGTAGGTTTTAGGATTTAGGTTTTAGGGTTTAGGGTTTAGGGTTTAGGGTTTAGGGTTTAGGCTTTAGTGTTTAGGCTTTAAAGGTTTAGGGTTTAAGGTTTAGGATTATAGGGTTAGGGTTTAAGCTTTAGGGTTTAGGATTAGGGTTTTTCTTTAATTTGTTTTAATTTTTTTAACTTTTTATTTTTAAAATTAACTAAGCTAGTAGGTTTAGGTTTATTTAGTTTATTTATTTTACTTTTTATTTATTTAAGTTTATTTTATTTTTATTTTTATTCAGGCTTATTTTTATTTTGATTTAGTTTAATTTATTTATTTTAGGTTTATTTATTTTAGTGTCAGTTTTTCATTTTAGTTTATTTTTTAGGTTTTGGTTTAAGTTTAGGTTTACTTCTTAGTTTAGTTTTTATTTATTTATTTTATTTTTAGGTTTAAGTTTTATTCCTTATTTTTAGGTTTAGGTTTAGGTTTTTATTTTAATTATTTAGGTTTATGTTTATTTTTAGCTTTTATTTTTTAGTTTAGGTTTAGGTTTATTTTTAGTTTATTTTATTTATGATTTAGGTTTAGGTTTAGGTTTAGTATATTTTAGGTTTAGGGTTTAGTTTTCTTTTTTTTTTGTTTTTTAGGATAATTTTTATAGGTTTAGGTTTTTATTTAATTTATTTTCTTTTATTTTTAGTTTATTTTATTTTCTTTTAGGTTTAGTTTTTATTTTATTTAGGTTTTTTATTTTTTAGTTCAGTTTAGGTTTTCATTTACTTTATTTCAGTTTAGGTTTTATTTTTTATTTTAGTTTTTTTTTTAGGTTTAGGTTTAGGTTTTAGTTTAGGCTTCTATTTTATTTTATTTTTTATTTTATTTTGGTTTAGGTTCTTTTATTTATTTTATTTTTAGGTTTTATTTAGTTTAGGTTTAGATATTTAGCTTTTTTAGGTTAGTTGAGGGTTTAGCGTTTACCGTTTAATGTTTTGGGTGTTGGGTTTGGGGTTTAGGGTTTAGGGTTTAGGGTTTATGGTTTATGATTTTTTGGTTTATGGTTTAGGATTTGGGGTCTTTAGGGTTTAGGGTTTAGGGTTTAGGTTTTAGGTCTAGGGTTCAGGTTTTAGTTTAGGGTTTAGGGTTTTTTATTTTTTCTTAACAGAGAACAAATTCAGATTAAGCATTTCTTTTTTTGATTTCATTAACCAAGTAACACACAAATCAACGACATAGATAAAAAATGAGCTCGCATAGAGCAAATCAAAGACCCTAGATAACTAGAACCGTAAAGGCATAGTTCCATAAGCAATAGATTAGATTGGCCACTCTTCAGTTTCCCCAGTTTCCATCAAAACCACCCCAACCTCTCGACTAGCGAGACCCACCATCATTTCCCCGATCTCTCCCACACCACCATCCCCTCCATTCCTCCCACCCCCACCACTCCACAACCACTTACCTCTATATCTAGCACCTCAGTTAAGCCCTGCACTTTTAGCACCTCCTTCCTCCATGCTTGATCTAGAATGAGACTGTTTGACGGTGATGTTCTTACTGTCAAGATTCTACACATTCTTAGGGTTTAGGTTTAAGTTAAGGTTTATTAGGTTTTAGGGTTTATGTTTAATTTTTTAATATATTTAATTACTTAGGTTTAGGTTTAGGGTTTGGGGTTTGGGGTTTAGGGTTTAGGGTTTAGGGTTTAGGGTTAGGGTTTAGGGTTTAATATTTAGGGTGTAAAGATTATGGTTTAGGGTTTAGGGTTTTACAATTTATGTTTTTAAGGTTAAGGGTTACAATTAGGATTTAGGGTTTAGGGTTTAGGGTTTTTTAGGGATTAGGGTTAGTTTTAGGGTTTTAGGTTTAGGGTTTAGGGTTTAGGGTTTAGGATTTAAGGTTTATGGTTTTTTTATTAAAATTTAGTAAACTAATAGGCTAAGGTTTATTTAGTATATTTTTAATTTATTTTAGTTTATTTTATTTTTTATTTTTATTTATGTTTATTTTTTATTTTTATTTAGTTTAGTTTATTTATTTTAGTTTAAGTTTTATATTTTAGTTTATTTTTTAGGTTTAGGTTTAGGTTTAAGTATATTTTTTAGTTTAATTTTATTTTTTAAGTTTAGGTTTTAATTTTTTCTATTTAGGTTTAGGTTTTTTTTTTTTTTTAGCTTTAGGTTTAAGTTTTTATTTTATTTTTTTAAGTTTAGGTTTAGGTTTTAGGTTTTTATTTTAGGTTTATTTTTAGGTTTTCTTTTTTAGTCTAGGTTTAGGTTTATTTTCAGTATATTTTATAATATTTAGGGTTTAGGTTTAGGTTTAAGTTTAAAATATTTTAGGTTTAGGATTTAAGTTTTATTTTTTATTTATTTTTAGGTATATTTTATTTATTTTTTAGGTTTTTATTTTGTTTTTATTTTATTTTATTTTTGGTTTATTTTATTTTTATTTTACATTTTGTTTTTACTTTATTTAGGTTTTTTATTTTTAGGTTTATTTTATTTTTTAGTTTAGTTTAAGTTTTATTTAATTTATTTTAGTTTATTTTATATATATTTTATTTTATTTTATTTTTACATTTTGATTTAGGCTTATGTTTAAGTTTAGGTTTAGGTTTTAGTTTATATATATATATATATATATTATTGAGGTTTAGGTTTTATATTTATTTTATTTTTAGGTCTTATTTAGTTTAGTTTTAGGTTTTTAGTTTTTTAGGGTTTAGGGTTTAGGGTTTATTGTTTGGGGTTTATGATTTAGGGTTTATGGTTCTAGGTTTTAGGGTTTAAGGTTTAGGGCTTACGGTTTGAGGTTTAGGGTTTTGGGTTTAGGGCTTATTATTGTAAGTTTAGTGTTCACGGTTCAGGGTTTAGGGTTAAGATTTTTTTTATTTTTTTATATTTTATTTTATTTTATTGTTCAAATAAATAAACTCGTAGGTTTAGGTTTATTTAGTTTTTTTATATTAGTTTATTTTATTTTTTATTTTTATTTAGGTTTATTTTTTATTTAGTTTAGTTTATTTATTTTAGGATTATTTATTTTAGTTTAGGTTTCTTATTTTAGGTTTTTTTTTTAGGTTTAGGTTTAGGTTTAGGTCTTTTTCTTAGTTTAGTTTTATTTTTATTTTATTTTTTAGGTTTAGGTTTTATTTCTTAGTTTTATGTTTAGGTTTAGGTTTTAATTTTATTTTTTTAGGTTTAGGTTGTAGGTTTATATTTTTGGTAGGTTTTATTTTTTAGTTTGTTTTGGTATTTTTTTAATTTATTTTCTTTTATTTAGGGTTTAGGTTCAGGTTTAGGTTCAGTTTTTGGTTTTATTTATTTTAGTTTAGGTTTAAGTTTATTTTATTTTTATTTTAGGTTTAGGTTTTTTAATTTAGGGTTTAGGTTTAATTTTTTATTTATTTTTAGGTTTATTTTTTAGGTATAGCTTTTTATTTCATTTTTATTTTATTTTATTTTATTTTAGATTTATTTTATTTTTATTTTAGGTTTAGTTTCAATTTTATTTATGTATAACCTGTCGAATTAATCAAGACATGAATCTTTTATAAAATTGTGTTAATCTTAGGCGTCCCCTAGCGGCTATGGCTGAATCTGATGAAAAAAGTGCAAAGGCTGCATCGACTCTGCGTGTTATAGCAAGGGTTCCCACATTATCGATGGATGCGAGCATAGAAGTTAGTCCATGAAATTAGAACTAAGTTAGGATCTTGGAATATAGGTACTCTTATAGGTAAACTAATAGAATTAATAGATATTATGGTTCATAGGAAGATAAATATTTTATTTGTTCAAGAAACAAAATGGGTTGGGGGAGAAAGCCAAGGAGATTGATAGTTTAGGTTTTAAACTTTGGTATTCATGTAGAAGTCGAATTAGAAATGGTGTAGGTGCGATTATAGATAATAGTTTGAAGGATAATGTTATAAATATTAATAGATGCAGAGATAGAATTATAGCTTTAAAGATTATTGTTGATACTAAGATTATCAATGTATGTGTTTATGCTCTTAAAGTATGGATGTAGGCTCAAGAAAAAAATGAATTAGAGGGATTAATACAAAAGATACCTCTTGAAGAAAAAGTATTTATTGGAGAAGATTTAAATGGACATGTTGGTAGAGTGGCAGATGATTTTAATAGCATTCATGGTTGTTATGGATTTGGAGTGTCTAATGAAAAAGGTTGGAATATATTGGATTTTGCTTTAGCTTATGATTTTGTTGTTGCTAATACTTTATTTAAGAAAATAGATGAGGATATTATTACTTATAAAAATGGATATAGTAAAACACAGACTGATTATTTTCTAATAGAGAAAATAGATCGTTTAGATTGTAAAGATTGTAAGGTCATTCCAAGTGAAAGTTTAAATACCCAATATAAATTATTAAAGTTAGATTTTAAAATGAAAGTTTGGAAGATGAATAAATCAAATTATTATTATTAGGATAAGATGGGGCACTTGAAAACACTAATAAAAATATTTTTAAGAGAAAGCTACAAAAGCTTAGAATTTAGGATATTCATAAGGAAGCTAATGTTATGTTGGAAAATGTTGCAAGTGAAATTAAACAAGTTGCTAAAAATGTGCTTAGAGAATCAAAAGGAAAAGCTTCTTTTAATAAAAATAGTTGGTGGTGGAGTTAGAATGTGCAAGAAAAGATAAAAATAATAAGTGTTGTTATAAAACTTGGTTTAGATGTAAAACTCAGAGAATTGGGAAAAATATGAAGTGGCATGTAGAGATTCAAAGAAAGCAATATATGATTAAAAAAATTTAGCTTTTAGTGATTTATATAATAGATTAGATACAAAGAAGGTGAAAGATGTATGTATAAGTTAGCTAACCAAAAAGATAGGAGAAGTAAAGATCTAGCTCAACTGAAGTGTATTAAGGATGGAAATCATAAAGTGCTTTTCTTAGAAAAGGATATTGAAAGTAGGTGGATTAGGTATTTTGATAAACTTTTCAATGGAGGATCTGAAAAAATGATTGATTTTAATAACCTTAATACCTTAAACAAAAGTAGAGAATTTTGTTTTTATCATCAAATTAGTAAATATGTAGTTAGAGAAGCTTTAAAGAAAATGAAATGTTGAAAAATAGTAGGACCTGATGATATTCCAATAGAAGTGTAGAAATGTTTAGAAGATTAAGGAATTTCATGGCTTATAAATCTTTTTAATCTTATTTTATAGAATAAAATGATGCCAGATTAGTGGAGAAAGAGTTTGTTGATTCCTATATTTAAGAATAAAGGTGATGCACAAGAGTGTGCAAATTATAGAGGAATTAAGTTAATGTGTCACACATTAAAATTATAGGAGAGAGAGTAGTTGAGCATAGGTTATGATGTGATACAAAAGTTTCTCACAACCAGTTTGGTTTCATCCTAGGTAGATCTACTATGGATGCTATACATTTCTTAAGAGGTTTGGTCGAGAAGTATAGAGAAAGCAAGGATGATCTACCTATAATATTTATAAACTTAGGGAAAGCTTATGATAAAATTTGAAGAGTTATTTTTTAGAGAGTTTTAGAAAATAAAGGAGTTAATATTTGTTATATTCAAGTCATTAAGAATATGTAGACTAGAGCTATTACTTGTGACCAAACACAAGGAGGATTGACAAAATATTTTCCTATTTCAGTTGGATTACATCACAGATAAGCTTTAAGCCCTTATCTTTTTTCTTTAGTTATGGATGTTCTTACTAGGCATTTACAGGAAGACGTATCTTTGTGTATGCTTTTTGCTGATGATAGTCTTATTGTAAATAAGACTAGAGAGGGAGTCCAAGAGAAACTTGAATTATGGAGGTCAACCTTAGAGTCTAATGATTTTCATTTAAGTAGATATAAAACTAAATATATGGAGTGTAATTTTATTTGTAAAAGTTATAGTGGGGGTGTTGTGACATTAGGTGAACAAGTCATTAAAAAGACTGAGCGATTGAGATATCTAGGCTATATTATTCAAAATGATGGTGAAATAGATGAAGATTTTATTAGTATAATTCAAGTTGGATGGTTTAAGTGGAGGAATGCATCTGGCCTGTTGTGTGATAGAAAAGTACTGCTTAAACTAAAGCAAAAATTTTATAAGATGGTGGTAAGACCTATAATGATTTATGGTGCAAAAAGTGTTATGCTCACGTGGATGAGTTGCTTTACTCTTAGAGATATAATGTGAAATGAGTATGATCAGGAAAAAGTTAAAGTAGCTCTAGTGGTAGATAAGATTGGAGAGAGTCACCTTAGATGGTTTGGCCACATAAAGCGTCGGCCATCCAATGACCCGGTTAGGAGAGTAAATGCATTAGATTTGCCTTATGTTAAGAAAGGTAAAGGTTGACCTAAAAAGACATGGTTAATATGTATAAATAATGACATTAGTATACTTGAATTAAATGATAATTTCACACATAATAGGACACAATGGAGATGAAGGATTCATGTAGCTGACCCTACATTGTGGGATAAAGGCATGTTGTTGTTGTTATTGTTGTTGTTATAGGTTTCTTATTTTTTAGTTTAGTTTAGAATTTTATTAATTCTATTTTAATTTAGTTTTTATTTTTTAATTTATTTTCTTTGTAGGTTTTAATTTAGGTTTTTATTTTATTTTATTTTGATTTAGGTTTTTTTATTTATTTTATTTAGCTTAGGTTTAATTTTTTAGGTTTTTAGGGTTTAAGGTTTATAGTTTATTACTTAGGGTTAATTGAGGGTTAAGGGTTTAAGGTTTGAGTTTTGGGGTTTAGGGTTTAGGGTTTTGGGTTTATGGTTTAAATTTAGGGTTTAGGGTTTTGGGTTTAGGGTTTAGTGTTTAGGCTATTTAGGATTTAGGTTTTAGGTCTAAGGTTTAAGTTTTAGTTTAAGGTTTAGGGTTTTTATTTTTTTTAATATAGAATAAATTCAGATTCAACATTTCTTCTTTTCAATTTCATAAACCAAGTAACACACCAAGTTTTCTAAGACACAAGCGACGAGATAAGTAAAAAATGAGCATGGATTGAGCAAATCAAAAACCCTGGATAACTAGAACCATCTCTAAACCATCATAAGCGACGAGATAAGTTTAGGGTTTAGTTTATTTATTTTAGGTTTATTTATTTTAGTTTAGGTTTTTTATTTTAGTTTATTTTTTTAGGTTTAGGTTTAGGTTTATGTTAATTTTTTACTTTATTTTTATTTTTATTTTATTGTTTATGCTTAAGTTGCATTTTTTATTTTTAAGTTTAGGTTTAAGTTTTATTATTATTTTCTAGGTTTAGGTTTTAGGCTTTAGGTTTTTATTTTAGGTTTCTTTTTAGGTTTTATTTTTTAGTTTTAGTTTATTTTATTTTATTTAATTTAGGTTTATGTTTAGGTTTATTTTATTTTAGGTTTAGGTTTAGGTTTTATTTATTTTGGTTCAGTATATTTTAGTTTAGAGTTAGGTTTATTTTATTTTTATTTTAGGATTACATTTTTTTTTTTTTATTTTTAGGTTTTCTATTTAGGATTATTTTTTAGGTTTAGGTTTTATGTAGTTCGTATTTTATTTTATTTTAAGTTTATTTTATTTTTATTTTAAGATTAGTTTTTCTTTTATTTAGGTTTTTTCATTTTTATACTTTAATTTAGTTTTTTATTTATAATATTTTCGTTTATTTTTTTTATTTTGATTTTCCCTTCAAGTTTATGTTTAATTTATGTTTGTATTTTATTTTATTTTGGTTTAGGTTTTTTATTTATTTTATTTTTAGGTTTAGGTTTTGGGCTTTTTAGGGTTTACGATTTTAGTTTTTTTTTGGGGTTAGGGTTTAGGGTTTAGGATTTAAGGTTTAGGGTTAAGGGTTTAGGGTTTAGGTTTTAGGGTTTAAGGTTTAGGGTTTTAGGTTTTAGAGTTTAAGGCTTAGGGTTTAGAGTTTAGGGTTTTAAGGGTTTAGGGTTTAGAGTTTAGGTTTTAAGTTTAGGGCTTAGGTTTTAGTTTAGGGTTTAGGATTTTTGGTTTTTTTTTAATAGAGACCAAATTCAGATTCAACATTACTTCTTTTTGATTTCATCAACCAAGTAACACACCAAGTTTTCTATGACATAAGTGACGGCATAGATTAAAATTGAGCACACATAAATATAACTAGAATTTATATCCATAAGTTATCGGTCATTCTTATTTCTCTAGTTCCCATAACCATCGGCCTCTAGAGTAGAATCTAGCATCATATATCTCTTACTACAACCATTGTAACCTCTCTCACTCATCTAGATAACAATTTCATCACCTCCATATCCACCACCTCAGATCCCCATAACCATAGCGGTGCGTACCCTTCACCTTTGCCTCAAGGATCTGAACTAGTTTTTTTCGTCAGTTACGCCCATTCTTAGGGTTTAGGTTTATTAGGTTTTAGGGTTTTGGTTTAGTTACTTTAGGTTTTGGTTTAGGGTTTAGGAATTAGGGTTAGAGTTTATGATTTAGGTTTAAGGTTTAGGGTTTAGCATTTTAGAGTTTATGCTTTTAGGGTTTGGGTTTAGTGTTTTTCAGGATTTAGGGTTGACGGTTTAGGGTTTAGGGTTTAGGGTTTAGGGTTTAGGGTTTATGGTTTTTATTTTTATTTTTAAATTAATTAAACCAATAGGTTTAGGTTTATTTAGTTTATTTTTTTATTTATTTAGTTTATTTTATATTTATTTTTATTTAGGTTTATTTTTTATTTTTATTTAATTTAGCTTATTTATTTTATATTTATTTATTTTAGGTTAGGGTTTCTATTTTACTTTATTTTATAGTTCAGTTTTATTTTTATTTTATTTTTTAGGTTTAGGTTTTATTTTTTATTTTTTTGGGTTTAGGTTAAGTTTTTATTTTATTTTATTAGTTTTAGGTTTTGGTTTTTATTTTAGGTTTATTTATCAGCTTTATTTTTTAGTTTTAGTTTAGGTTAATTTTTAGTTTATTTTATTTTATTTAGTTTAGGTTTAGGTTTTTTTTGCTAGTTTAGGGTTTAGGTTTTATTTTTTATTTATTTTTGGTTTTATTTTTAGTATTATTTTTTAGGTTTAAGTTTTTATATAGTTTTTATTTTATTTTAGGTTTAGTTTTTATTATATTTAGGTTTTTCAGTTTTTTTTAGTTTAATTTATATTTTTATTTATATTATTTTAATTTAGTTTTTATTTTTATTTGATTTTCTTTTTTTAGGTTTAGGTTTAGGTTTAGGTTTTAGTTTATGTTATTATTTTATTTTATTTTATTATTTTATTTTGGTTTAGGTTTTTTTATTTTATTTGTAGGTTCTATAAGTTAGGGTTTATGTTTTTAGCTTTTTTGGGTTTAGGGTTTTTCTTTTTGGTTTAGGGTTTAGGGTTTAGGTTTTACGGTTTAGGGTTTTGGGTATAGGGTTTTAGGGTTTAGTGTTTAGGGTTTAGGATTTAGTGTTTTTAGGTTTTAAGGTTTAAGGGTTTAGGGTTCAGGTTTTAGTTTAGGGTGTAGGGTTTTTGCTATTTATTTTAAGAAAGAACAAATTCAAATTCAACATCTCTTATTTTCAAAATCAGTAACCAAGTAACATTCCATGTTTTCTGAGACACAAGCCACGACATAGATAAAACATGAACATGCATAGAGCAAATCAAAAACTAGAACTGTCTCTATAGTAAAGACACAATTCCATAAGCAACATATCAGACCCGCCATTCTTTAGTTTCTCCAGTTCCCATCAGAACCACCCTGGCCTCTCAAGTAGTGGGAATTACCATCATATCCTCGATCTCTCCCTCCGCCACCATCACGGTTGTAGCCTCTATCACTCCTCCCGCCTCCATAACTACCACTGCTCTAACCACCACCTCCATATCCACTAGCATCTCCTAATCCCCACCACCACTATTGTAATTATTTCACCTCCACTCTAAATATAGCACCTTATGATGATGTTCTTGTCGTCAAGGTTCTGCCCATTTTTAGGGTTCAAGTTTACGTTTAAGTTTATTAAGTTCTTGGGTTTAGGTTTATTTTTTGATTTATTTAGTTACTTTAGGTTTGTGTTTAGGGTTTGGGGTTTGGGGTTTAGGGTTTAGGGTTTAGAGTTTAGGGTTAGTGTTTAGGGTTTAGGGTTTAGGGTTTAGTGTTTAAGGTTTAGGGTTTAAGGTTTTAGGTTTTATGCTTTTAGGGTTTGGCGTTTAGGGTTAGTCTTTAGGGTTTTGAGTTTCGGAGTTTTTAGGGTTTAGGATTTTGGGTTGTAGGCTTAGCGTTTAGGGTTTAGGGTTTAAAGTTTAGGGTTTAGGATTAGGGATTATGTTTTTTTAAAAAGTAATTAAGTAAACTGGTAGGTTTAGGTTTATTTAATTTATTTTTTATTTATTTCAGTTTAATTTATGTTTTATTTCTATTTAGGTTTATTTTTCTATATTTATTTAGTTTAGTTTATTTATTTTAGGTTTAGTTATTTTACTTTAGGTATTTTATTTTTGTTTATTGTTTAGGTTTATGTTTATTTTTTAGTTGACTTTTATATTTTTTATTTTTTAAGTTTAGCTTTTATTTTTTATTTTTAGCTTTAGGTTTAGGTTTTTATTTTATTTTTTTAAGTTTAAGTTTTAGGTTATTATTTTAGGTTTATTTATCTATTTTATTTTTTAGTTAGAATTTCATTTATTTTTTTAGTTTATTTTATTTTATTTAGTTTAGGTTTAAGTTTAGGTTTATTTTATTTTAGGTTTAGGTTTAGGTTTTATTTATTTTAGTTTAGTTTATTTATTTTAGGTTTAAGTTTATTCTATTTATTTATTTTATTTTTATTTTAGGTTAAGGTGTTTTTTACTTTAGGTTTTAAGTTTTATTTTTATTTATTTTTAGGTTTTATTTTTAGGTTTATTTGTTAGGTTTTGGTTTTTATTTAGTTTTTATTTTATTTAATATTTATTTTATGTTTAGTTTTTATTTTAGTCAGGTTTTTTATTCTTTGGTTTATTTTATTATATTTAGTTTAGTTTATGTTTTTATTTATTTTATTTTATTTTATTTTTATTAACTTATTTTAAATTAATTTTAAGTTTAGGTTTAGGTTTTAGTTTAGGTGTTTATTTTGTTTTATTATTTTATTTTATTTAGGTTTAGGTTTTTTTATATATTTTCTTTTTAGGTTTTATTTAATTTAGGTTTTGTGTTTTTAGGTTTTAGGGTTTATGGTTTAGGGTTTTGGGGTTTAGGGTTTTAGAGTTTAGGGTTTAGGGTTAAGGGTTGAAGTTAAGGTTTTAGAGTTTAGGGTTTAGGATTTAGGGTTTAGGGATTTTGGGTTTATGCTTTTAAGGTTTAGTGTTTAGGGTTTAGGGTTTGTTGTTTAGGGTTTTTTAGGGTTTAGAGTTCAAGGTTTAGGGTTTAGGGTTTAGGGTTGTAGGTTTAGGGTTTAAGATTTAGGGTGTATGGGTTTAGGGTTTAGAAATAAGATGTTTTTTAAATTAAGTAAACTAGTAGGTTTAGGTTTATTTACTTTATTTAGTTTAGTTTAGTTTAGTTTTTTTATTTTTATTTAGGTTTATTTTTATAATTTTATTTAGTTTAGTTTATTTATTTTAGTTTATGTTTATGTTTGTTTATTTTATTTTAGTTTAGTTTATTATTTTATTTTATTTTAGGTTTTATTTAGTTTACGTTTAGGTTTTTAGCTTTTTAGGGTTTATGGTTTAGGGTTTAGGGTTTAGGATTAGTTTAGGGTTTAAGGTTTGGGGTTTATGGTTTAGGGTTTAGGGTTTTGGATTTAGGGTTTTTGGTTTAGGGTGCCTGAAATAGCTCAAACATGCAACGGCAAGGAAGGTTTGCTAGTTGCAAAGGATAACTCTCAGAGGGTGACAACCCAACAACATATGTAGCTCACCATATTTTCCCAGGATAGTCTAGTAGCGCAGTGATCATTCAAATCCAGTACTTCCTCGATTGCAGCTTCCACCTCTTCTACTAGCTCTTCTTCTATCAGTAAGAGCATTGTATCTGCAAATAAGGGCACTAAATTCCTTTGCTTATTTTACTTGATCTATCATGTACCTCCACCTAAAAGGAAATTATTGATGAAAGCTGATTCTTCTTATATATTATCTACTTCTAATGCTCTTGATTTTATTCCTATTGAAAGGTCTTCATGTATAAATAAAATAATACCTCTAGTAGTTCCTATCCTTTCCTTTTGGATTCAAAGTTGGACTATCCTTCTCTGAATGAATCAGGTTCACCTCTTGAGATTGACTTGGAGTCAACTAACTCTCAGGATCCCATAGGAGAAGGTGTAGGTATGCCCGATGAGAAGGTAGGACTTTCCACATGCTCATCATTCCAAGAAGTCACTGAAGTCAACCTATGTAGTGGCAAAGTTCTACTTCCTAGGGTAGCACCTCAGGATAAGGGTAAGCAAGTCATTGATTCAAGTGGGCAGATATCCCCTCAATAGGATGCTCCACCGATGGATATGCTTATGGAGGACCAAGCCAAAGTTGATTACAATGTCCTAGCTCACCCTAAAAAGTTTCCAGTTAAGTTAAGCATATATGATGCCCTTGTCTTATCAACTTTATCTAGCGATATGCTTAGCTCAACTGACTATTACTAAAGAGGAGGCTTGCCACTCGAAGGACATCTTAGAAGTTACATTCAGCGATGAAGACTTACTCCTAGGGATGACCGTACACAACCACCTCTTTACATTACAGTGGATGCTGGAAGATATAACCTATCCATGGTTCTGGTTGACCTAGGTGTATCAATCAACATTATGAGTCTAAAACCTTGCCTACTTAAGAATCAAAAAAAAGTAAAAGGATGAAATTGAGAGGATTCAATGAACAAGGAGAGAGGGCCTTGTGGCATTTATTTTTTGGATGTAGGAGGGGGGGGATAGGGGACATCACGTGGGTGTTGGTGGATACTTTTGAGGTGATCAGAGTACAACATTGAGGTATGATGTACCTAGATATGAAATAAGAACTCCTAAGGCATGATGGATGTTTGAATGTACCAAAGATTTTTCCCCTACTTTAAATGGATGAATAAAGTAGGGTTTATATTAAACTAGGTTCTAAAGCCTCCATAGTTAGTTGCATCTTAGGAAATGAAATTTCCTAAGAATACTCTTGATTAAAGTTGACAATTATCATCTCTAATGATTTCAAGGTTAGACTATTAAAGGATTGGTCGTATTTGGAAAATCAATTGGGAAAGTTCAAGGAGAAGACTTAATTTTGGAGTCTAAATGAGATAAGTAAGAAATGCTCATAATACTAGGAAACCTGTGAGCATTCCAATCTATCCTATGGTTTGGCTTTATAATTTTGAAGTTGAAGAGATTTATATGTTTTGAGTTGAAATTTAATTAAATTACTTGGGCTTATAATCCTCCAACACAAGGTTGTGGAATGCCTAAGTGGTGAGGATTTATTCTCATAGCTCAAAGGAAATAGCTACCTTGGATCCTAAATATAGAGAGCTTTAGTACAAGCTAAAGCACAACCTAAATCTAAGTGACAGGTGGACATATGGGTTTACCTCCATATGAGAGAATAAATTGTCCGACTTCTGGTCTTATAACTGCCTGGAGCAGCCGCCAGCTAACTCCTCCTATGATTTTAAAACCATGTAGTTCGATCTTATGAATTGTAAGATAGCTAGGGTAGTTATTTAATTAGAAAGAGACTAAAGTCCTAAACACACTCCCTACATTTATGTAGGAAAAGTAAATCTAACTACACCTGAAAAGCGGAGGTTAGCTAAATATAGATATAATCCCAAGCAATTGTATTTATAATTTGGACATGGGTAATTACACATCTAACTTGGATTATGCATAAGGATTTAAGAAACCAGTAAAAAAAGCATTCAACTTTATTTTTAAGCATCCGTTAAGCATAATCCCTTGTAGAAAACATGATTATGCTAATATTGGCCTATCATCCAGTCTACGAAGCATACACCCTAACATTCAATCTAAAATAATGCATCATAAAACAAATCATACATCACATCGTACACCATCCTAACTTAGAGTTAGAAGTGGTGACTTAATTCTAATGTGTATTAAGGCTTGTGTGGTAAGTCTTGTAAGGCAATAGTGTTGAATTTTCTATGTGAAGAAGGATTCAATTTAACATGAAAGGTTGATTTCACATGAAGTAGTTTAATTGATTTGAAAATTTTAATTTTTGTTTTCTTTTGTTTCATTTTATTACACTTAGCAACTAAGTGTTATAAAGAGAGGAAAAGAGGATTGCCCTATTTCATCCCTACCTTAAGTCACTCTCTAAAGTATATTAATTTGATTTAGTTCTCTTTAGTGAATGGCCTATTAAATGATTTAATTAATCCAAAGTTAAGGTTCACTTTAAATAATCCTATTCAAAATGAAAGGCATCTTAAGATTAATTTAATTGAATTATTACCACATGACATATATTAAATAATCACTTTCCATCACATTTAACATGCATATGATTTAATCCTAAGTGTATCTATACATGTAACATATTTTATCACACTTAAAAGATGAATGTATGTGTATATTTAGAATTTATATTTTATTTGATTGAATTATTTAAACATATTAATTTAAATATTTATCCAAATTTTTATACAAAAATGACATAAGAATGAAATTAGATAGGCATGTGCCACTATTAAACCAGGGAAGTGAGGTAATCAAATGACCTCCTTGGAGCTAGCTAAAGCCTCATATTCTCGAGATGTCCAGACTATATACTCATTTGCATTCAAACATATGTAAATTCATATACATGAACATAGGAAGTAAGCTATAATTCATAGGGCTAATTAATTTAACCACTTAGTCAATTATGAATGCATGCAATTTTAATGTAAAATGGTATTTTCATTCACTAATCACATATACATATACATGAAAAAAGATATAGGAAAGTATGCGCCATTGTTAAACCAGAGAAGTGAGGAAATCAAATGACCTCCTCAGGGCTAACTAAAGTCTCATATTCTCGGTATGTCTAGACTATATACTTGCTTTTCTTGGACACACATGGATGTATACATATATGAGGGAAAGAAAACCATGCAAAGATTGTATATTTTTATTTGATTGAATCATTTATATATATTAATTTAATTTTTATCCAAATTTTAATGTTAAAATACATATGAATGAAATCAAATGGGTACGTGCCGTTGTTAAACTAAGGAAGTGAGGTAATCAAATGACCTCATTGGTGCTAGCTAAAGCCTCATGTTACCAGGATGTCCAGACTATATCCCTTATCATTCAATATTATATAAATCAACACATGAATAGAGGAAAGAGAACTCAACATTCATAAAAATCATGTGATTCATTCAGCCAAACTAGTTGTTAAGCATGTGATTCATTAAAATATAAGCATATGATTCATTCAACCAAACTAGTTCTTAAGGACAATCAATTCAAATAAGATTATTTAAAGCAAACCAAAGCTTCTTCATTAATTAAGTTTTTGATTTTATTTGATTTAAAAAGGAGAATAGAAATCATCACTTGTTGTTTTAAACCCATTCCCACATTAGTGAAATTATTTAATTTAAAGAAATGTAATTAAGTCAATTTTATGGGTTAATTAAGTTGAACCCTTAATTAGATGAATTAATTATGCTTACCTATGTCACCTTAAGGTAAATAAAAAATTATTATTAGCCAAAATGATATGCATGGAAAATAAACTTGCAATGATCTTAGGAAATAAAAGGGGTCTAATGCAATTGCATCATGATTAATAGTTAATTAGATTAAGAGACTTAAGTAATTACTCTTATGGTTTTCCCACACATGTTGTAACCTAATTTCATTAAACTCTTTCGGTTATTAAACACCTAAAGATCTACATGCTTTTAATTAATTAGGGTGATGATTATGATTTCAATTTGATTAAGTGATTTAATTAATTCATTAAATCTTTATTAACTCTATTTTAAAAAAGGGAGAAATGATCTTAGGGAAAAGGGTCCCAACCTATTTCTTAGTTGACTTACTATTGAACAATGATTAATAAACTTAATTAACCAATTTATTACTATTCATGGGATTAATTAATCATTAATTTACTTAAAAGAGTAGTTAAGGTTTAATTAGTCAATTTTCCTAATGAAGTGCAATAAATCCCAAGAAAATCATGGGAGGTAGAAATCATCCCATTAAATTAACCAACAAAATTTAGGATTAATTGCCTAAGTAATTAAGGAGTAATTAAGCTCATTAATTTTGTAATAAAACTTTAATTAAACCTTAATTACTATTCAAAATTAGTTAAGATTATTTTTAATTAATTCTCCTCTAAAATACCTTTAAAATGAATATTTATTTTCATTTTTTATTTCTCTATGACTTTTTATGATTTTTAGAAGTTTTAACCATTACAAATGATTAATTAAGCATAATTCAAGCTTAATCCTATTGGCACAATGTGGCACGCTAAAGAGGCGTGCTTCTCACATGGCACTACGTGATTTGCTACTTAAAACTTATCCGACATAGCACCTACTTGGTGGCGGCAGACGCGCTTTCTCATCCATCGTCCAATCTAAGATTGAATGACTACGATTAATCCCACAGCTTAATAATATTAAATCAAATCGATCTAGCGGATATAATCACGACTGTCCATTTTGATCATGTGTAATAGACAATGCATAATCTAACGTCATGTGAGTGAAGGAGAATGGATTACATCTGCCATTGCTAACTTGATCTGAGTTTACCAGAGCTCATATCAACTCTAAAAGGATCCCACACCTTCATGACATCAATTGGAGGGGATCCAATAGTCAAGATCATATAAGATGCAAGTTTTTTTGAAAAGCTCCAACCAATTTTTGCCTAAGGATCAATTTTGGAAGCATACCTCATCAGAGCTTAAGATCAGTGGCTCGAATGATTAAGGAAGCTTCATGTAATGGAGATGAAGCCCTGTTGAGTAGCAATTAGATCAATTCCTTGACGTTCACTCAAAATTCCATGATTCAATTATTTGGAGCTCTGCTTTGATTGAAGTCCCACCTCTGATGCTTAGGAAGCTTGGGAGATGACTCGTTCTTGCTCGATGAGGCCTAGGGAAGGTACATATAAAGTTAATTTGAGTTTGATGGAGAAATGGTGAAGTTAGGTTGGAAATGGGAGTGTCCAATTTCTAGATGGATGACAATGGTATTTTTTGATTAAGGAACGAGATTAGGAGCTTAGAGAATGGCTAAAATGGGTCATCCTGGGTAGTTATGGGTCTGAGGAATGATTTTTGTGTGTGCTTGAGTGGAAACAAGGGGGTGTATACCTCCCTTCATCTTGATCGGATGGTGGGATCAGGTTTGGCTTCTAGTGGTTGCCAACTCAGCAGTGGTGGGAGGTGGCGGAGGAGGTTGGCTCAACTTGGTTGGTGTGGATGTGGGCTAAGAGGAATCATGGGTTTCTATGGGTTATAAATTCTCCAATGGGGAGGTAATTTCACCTCCCATGGGTCATGTACCAACCAGGTGGGTTAGGTTGGGTGCCCCTAGGTGGACCATTGGGAGAAAGTGGCAAGAATGGAAATCACCACTTACATTGGTGATTTCTTATATGTACCTTTAACCTAAGGGTAAAATGATCATTTAGCATTTGGGTTTTATTTGGACAGCCAAAGCAGCAAATTTCAAGTCAATTGGAGTTGATTTGGTTAGTTTTAGCTCAATTTGACTCATTTAGTTCAAATTGGGTTAGGTTGGGTCGAGTTGAACAATTGGTTAAATTGGGTCAAACTAAGGGTTGATTCAAGTTAGTATGATCATTTGGGATGTTTTGGTTCAATTGGTTTGATTTAGTTTTGGCTCATTTGAATTTATTTGGGTCGAATGGGTTAAGTTAACAAATTTGACCAAATTGGCCTAATTAGCTTGGATTTGTTGTTGGTTTTGGTTTAGTTAACCAATTGAAGAAGATTGTAGGCTTTGGTTTCAATTAATTTGCATTTTGTTTTGAATTAGGCTAACTTGAACCATTGGTCAATTTGGGCTAAGTAGCTCAATTGGGTTTAATTGGGTCCAATCATGGCTTTGGTCAAGTTCAACAATCAATTTGGAATGAACTTGAGCCATTGATTACAAATAATTTGGTTTATATTTTGATTTAACCCAATTTGGTCTTTTAAGTCAATTTGTGTCAACTTGAGTCAAGAGAGCTAATTGGGTTTGGTTTGACTCTATTGAAGGTCAAGTCATATTTAAATATTGATTTTGATTTGATATGAATCATTGGTTTCAAGGGATTTGTCTTAGGTTGCAATTTGTCTAGTTTGGGTTCATATGGGTTAAGGGTTTGACTTGGTCAAATGACCAAGTTGACTTTTGATGGGCTTGGTTCAATCCAATTTGGGTAGGATTAGAACTTAGCTCAAATAGGTCAAATTGGCTACTTTGGGTCAAGTGGACCAATTGGGTTGTTAATTTTTTGTGTTGAGTTTGATTTAATTGAGTTTATATATATTTGGGATTGATATATAAAATCAATTGCAATTGGTTTCAAATGGGTTTTAGTTCATTTGAACATTTCAAGTAAAAAGGGTTAAGTTGGGTTTGACTTGGGTTGATTTTGGTTTGGCCAGATGATTGTAGATTTCATTTATATTTATGAATATAATTGAAGGTATGATTGATTCGTAAGAAAATCAATTGAATTTGGGTTTTGAAATGAAGGAATTTGGCTAAGTCTATAGTGTTGGGTCATTTGGCTTAGGTTTAGATTTTGATTTGGCTTGATTTAATTTTGATGATTTAAATGTATATTTCATTTAAATTTGTGAAGATGATTGAAAAGATGATTGATTTGTGAGAAAATCAATTAAGTTTGACTAGATTTAGATTAATATTTAGCTATGTCCATGGGATATGTCATATAGCGTAGGAAGGGTTTTAATTTAATTTGATTTAGTTTGATTTAGTTTTGATCATTTAAATGTACATTTTATTTATATTTAGGAAGATGATTGAAGATATAAATTTATTATGTGAAAATCAATTGATTTTGGATTTATTTGGATTAAAATTTTGGAAAGTCCATGGGATAGATCATATGGCTTTGGAAGGGTTTCAAGTTTGGATTTGATCATGGGCTTCAATCATTTGGTTTTGGAATTTGGGTTTGAATTTGGATTTGAATTTGATGTTTGAATTGAACTTGAGGTTTGGTTTGAGAAGGTGCACAAGGATTGGATTTGGGTTGTAGGGTAGATTGAATATCTTAATCCTTAAGGAATAACCTAATCCTATGGTTAACCCTTCTAAGTTTTAAGGCTTAGGTTAAATGTTTCCCTAATTTTTAGAAGTGTCTCATGAATAGGAAAGCCTTAGTGTCTAGAAGATTCCTAAGTCTAAGATGGGAGGATTGAATCTGCACTCTAAAAGTGAGGTCAACAGGCCTTTGGCACCATAGTATTTTCCTTAGAGATTGATGATATGAAGATTGAAGCCAAGTTTAACATTATAGCCTCAGATACATCTTTCAATGCTTTTCTTGGGAGAACATGGATACATGAGAATAACATAGTTCCATTCTCTCTACATCAATGTATGAAGTTTGTGAGAGGTGGGATCATCTATTATGTGAAAAGAGATCTCAAGCCATTTATAATTTAGGAGGTCAGCATATACGAGGATGCAACTTACTACCTCCCTCAAAACCAACAAGTCTATTCTCATGAACTTGGCCAAAGTTTAAAAATAAAATAAAAAGAAAAATAAAGAGAAAAAGAAAATGAAGATGAAAATAAAAGGGAGTGAAAATAGACTTGGAGGAGGAAGTGGAGCCTGACATTAGATTCAACCCATAGTTTGTTACTCCATTCGAGCATATGGGTAGGATAACCTGACCTCCACCAGAAAGAGGAAGAGGCAGTTTAGAGGCAGTCCTAGGGGTGGAAAACCTCCTTATTGGCTACCTAATAGAAGATATGTCCCAGCTACTAGAAGTACACTTGCTATCCATACATACTTAGAATCTAGTTTATAAGATGAGTCTTATATGGTTAGCACACTAACCAGCTCTTCTTAGTAGTAGATTCTTTTGGAAGTGACACTTGAGCCAGATAGCAATGAAGATCGGGCTCCAAAGAAAAGCATAAGTGTATCGAAGTCTATATGTGAAACAGTTAGGCATAAGTTGAGAACCTTAGCTATAACCCCACTTTCCTCTCAAAAAATTAAGGGTTTGGTAGTTAAGGAAGCTCCTAAGTCATCCACAGGTGTGAAGACTTAGAGGTTCTTACTAGGAGCATCAACCTCAAGTCAAGAAGTTGATGTAGAACTAGAGGATGATTCATATAAAGATTTAATAGAATTACCTTTTGATTATTACTTTCCTTATGTTCATAATTTAGCAAGGAAAGGGTTAATCCCACATACTTGGTCAAAGCACAGGTCCGATTACTTAGAAAGAATATGGAAGAACAAATGGAAAATCTCTCAACAAAAATCGAGACTATAATTCAGTATGGGTCAAGTTGATGATGATGATTACAATTTAGTCATCACAAATCATTTGGAATCTAATGGGTTCTTTTCAAATGACATTAATTCATATGAGGAGCTGTGCTTAGAAACTTCAGATGATCTAGATGATTTTGAAATCAAAGACTCACCACCATAGTTCAAAGAAGAGATCAGGTCAACAATCGATGAGCTCAAGGAAATCAATTTAGGGCGAAGAAGATCCATGCATACATCAATTCTTAATTAAATGAAATTGAAACCAATGACTTAGTTAGGCCATTGATTTAGTTTAAGGATAGCTTAGCATGGAGTTATGAAGAGATGCAGGCTCCTAGTAGTGGTAAACTAGCAATAACACCCTATCAAGCAAGCTTCTAGATGCATGCAATTAGGCATAGAACAACAAGTCATTTATGAAGTCAAGAAATTGATCGATGTTAGCTTCATCCGGGAAGAAAAATACCCTACTTGGTTAGCCAGCATCATCCTAGTTAAAAAAAGAATGGTCAAATTCACATGTGTTAATTTTATGTATTTAAATAAGGCATGTCCAAAAGACAAATTGCTACTACCAATCCCAGAGCTGATGGTGGACATTACCTCATCTCATGTAATCTTCTCTTTCATGGATGGCTCATCTAGATATAACTAAATAAAGATGGCCCCTGAAGATGGAATAAACACTGCTTTTAAAATCCTGATCGGAATCTACGCATAAGGTCATCACCTTAAAATGTTGGTACATACCAGTGGGCAATGACTTGAATCTTTGATGAACTCATGCATTCATCAAGTTGAATGCTATGTTGATGATCTCACAGTCAAAAGTAGAGAAAAAGAAGACCATCTCTTTGACTTGAGTGTAGTTTTTGATTAGTTAAGACCATTTAACCTTAAAATGAATCCTCTGAAGTGTGCATTCAGAGTAGCTTCAAAAAAAATTCTTTTGGTTTATTGTCCGACACCAAGGAATCAAAATCAATTATCAGGAAGATGTCAGCTATTCTCAGTACTTGTTAAAAAGGATGCCAAGTTCAAGTGAGATGACAAGTGTGAGCATGCCTTCGAAGACATCAAGCATTACTTGATGATGTCACTAATTCTAGCAGCCCTTATCCTGGGCAAGCCGCTCATACTTTACACTACTGTATTAGATGACTCCCTTAGTGCTTTATTAGCCCAAGTCAATGATGAAGGGAAAGAAAAGGAACTCTACTACCTCAGTAGTCATCTAATCCCTATTGAGCTTAATTATCCATCCATTGAGAAGCATTTTTTAGGTTTAATCTTTGCATCCTAAAAGCTACAACACTACATGCTTCCTCATAAGGTGAATTTAATCTCTAGGATCAATCCATTATAGTATCTCATGACATGATCAATGTTTTCTAGATGGTTGGCTTGATGGTCGATGATCCTCTCCTAGTTTGACATTACCTTCATACCCCTCTTTGTGGTGAAAGGATAACTACTAGTAAATTTTTTAGCAACACACCCACTTCCTACTGACTCTCGGCTTAGTGATTATCTCCCTGATGAACAATTCATAAACTTAGTGGATACTAGCATTCCCCACTAAGTGATGTTCTTTGATGGTGTAGCTTCCTCTTAAGGAGGAGAATAACCATAATCTATTATTCCAAGAATGGCAAGGGTAGGAATAGTTCTCTTAACTTTGGACCGCGATGTGATGAGATTCTCATATCATATATTTAATCCTCACATCAATAATGAAGCTAAATATAAGGCTCTGATCATTGATCTGGAGTTATCCGTTACTCTAAGCATCTAGAACATCAACATCTTTAGGGATTCTTAGCTAGTTATAACCTAAATTGCTAGGTCCTACAAGTTATAATGCCTAAGCTCCATCACTATAACAAATACACCATAAAGTTGTTGGCCCAAATCCCAGAGGTTGCTAGTTATAAGATTCTATAAAGAGAGAATGTTGTAGCATATTCCAAGGAGTTCGCATGTCCAGAAGATGAGTCCATATCAATAAAAGTCCAAAATAGACAAGTGTTATCCCTTATTAATATTGAACTCATCAAAAAAATACTCTCTTGATAAGGAGGTTGCCATTTCCAAGAAGGATGAGGAGTTAGATTTGAGGTAAACATTCATGAATTACCAAAATAAAGGCAAACTATCTCAAGAGAAGTACCAAGCCCATCAGAAGAAGTAGAGAGCACTTTCCTATGCTCTTATTGATGGTGTCATGTATCGATAGTCTTTCGATCATATGTGGTTATGTTGTTTAGACAAGCACGAAGGCCGTAAGATCATGATTGAGGTACACTTATGATTATGTGGAACCAACCAATCATGTTTAAAAAAGAAAGCCAAGATTAAGAGACTAGGATACTACTGGTCATCGATGATCAAAGATTGCATTGATACGGCTAGGCAATGCCACCAATGTCAAATAAACGATGTGGTCTACACATCCTACATTGGCCTAATGGCCATTCGAGTGTTGGGGTATCGACATAGTGGGTCTTATTGATCCTCCTACATCTAAGGGTCATTAGTTCATCTTAGTTGCTAGTATCTACTTTTTCAAATGGATGAAAATGATTTCACTTAGAGATGTGATAACTCATCATGTACTCCAATTTTTTAGAAACCATTTCGTATATAGGTTTGGAGTGCCTCGATGAATTATATCTGATAATGGTATTGCATTTAAGAGAACTAAGATCAACAACTTTTCTCAGAGATATAGCATAGATTGGAGATATTCTACCATCAACTACTCGAGGGCAAACTGCTTAGCAGAATCCTTCAATAAAACTCTCATCCAAATACTAAAAAAGACATTCAACAATAATAAGTGATAGTGCCATGGGTAGTTAGTTCAAGCCTTATCAGCCTACCGCACCACATATAGAACTCTAACTTAGTCTACTCCTTTCTCCTTAGTGTATGGGTCCAAAGCCACTCTACCATTAGAAGTCCAACTCTCATCACTAAGGTTAGCTGTTGGTAGCAAGATCATAATAAAGTAGAATGCCAAGTTATGGATAGATGAACTCGAAGGTTTGTAGAAGAGAACCTTGTGGGCATGCTAAAACCTTGAGTTGTACAAAGCTAAAATGATTCAAGCTCACAACTTGTTGGTCTGTTCTAGAGCTTTTCAAGTAGGAGAGCTTGTTTTAGTTTTAAGGAGACTAATTATTGTCTGTCGTAAGATGGAAGGCAAGTTTGAACCCACTTGAGAAGGCCCTTTTACCATAGAGAAGGCCTACCTAGGAAGATCTTATCAACTTATTAATCATGAGGGAGAGCTCCCAATGCTTCCAACCATTGGGCTCTACTTAAAGAAATATTATAAATCATGTTTGAACATGATTATCATCAATGAAAATAAAATTTTTAATTCAATCTCTTCCATATTGAAAGTATTCTTATTTTTGAATCCACCACGATGCGTTTAGGGTAGGTGTAAGGAACCAAAGTGGCATCCTATCCTTCATCAACAAAAAATAAATACAAACTACACAAAAACATATAAAACAAACACATAACTTTGCGTCGGGCTACTATGAGTTGAGATAACGCCCCCAGTGGCACTTACTCACTAGTTGCTTTAGGTCGGGTTAATGTGCTAGCCTACTAGTGTGTCACCCTAGTGGTCTTCTTAATTTGGAGGATGTAAGTCTGATATATTTTCCTTCTTTATTTGTCCATTACACACCCATGAGCGACTTGTTAGTTTGGTAGGCCTTATTGCATGGCCGGTAAGCTACTTCATGTTGGCTTTATTTAAGAAGATGTGAGTCTGCTATGCTTTCTTCTTGGATTAGCCTTCATGCACTGACTGGGTCAAGTATATTTGAGGTTTAGGATAAGTCCTCTAGCGGCTCCTTCCCTCATGACTACTTCAAGTCGCAGTCCTTCCTCGTCCATGCTTATTATGTGCAATTGGATAGTATTTGTCTCACTGATGATAGACTATCTCGATGATGTATTCTGCTTGGAAAGTTATACCTACAAACTTTCTTTCCAAATTGATCGTTGGACATTGATGGGCACGTTAGGTTGGTTGGTTCTCACTATACTGATAGATACACCACTCATGTTGACTGATACACCTTAAGTTGGTTAGTTCTTGCATCTTAGGATACACCACTCATGGCAGATGTAAGTCTGCTATGCTTTGTCATTAAGTTAGCCATCGTACACCTATAAGCTTTCTTTTCTAGGGCTCAAGATAACACCCCTAGCATCACCTCCCTTGTGGGCACTATTTTGGATCACATCTTTTGCATTCCCATTTAGACACTACCCGGGTTAATAACTGATTGGACAGTTCCCCTTTCATATTAACCACATATGTGGTTGGAGAATCCATCCTATGGATGTGTAGATTCTCCCATGGTCCAGTAAATATGAGATAGGTCAAGGTCGACATAGCTCATTCTCAGTGTGGTCCCTCACACACCAACAGGGTCCACGTAAACATATAAACAAAATATATATTCACTTATGGATTAGGAGAACACTACTAGCGATACTTTTTCTCAAGAAGACATTCTATGTTTAGGGCACTGTCAGCAAATCTCCCTATAGGAATCGCTTGACTACTCTTTAGGAGAACACCACTAGCTCCTTCTTAGTGTGGTCCCTTAGGTTTATTTTATTTTGTTTATTTTATTTTTATTTTAGGTTTAGGTTTTTTTATAGTTTAGGGTTTAGGTTTTATTTTTTATTTTTTATTAGTTTTTATTTTGAGGTTTTTTTAGGTTTAGGTTTTTATTTAGTTTTTATTTTATTTTATTTTATTTTAGATTTATTTTATTATTATTTTATGTTTACTTTTATTTTTTAATTAGGTTTTTTATACTTAGGTTTATTTTATTTTTTAGTTTAGTTTAAGTTTTTATTTAATTTATTTTAGTTTATTTATTTTTAATTTTTTTAGGTTTAGGTTTAGGTTTTTATTTTATTTTATTTTATTTAGGTTTAAGTTTATTTATGTATTTTATTATTATGTTTTATTTAGTTTAGGTTTAGGTTTTTAGGGTTTAGGGTTTAGAGTTTAGGGTTTAGGGTTTAGGGTTTAGGGTTTAGAGTTTTAGGGTTTGGGGTTTAGGGTTAGGGTTTAGGATTTAAGGTTTAGTGTTTAGGCTTTAGGGTTTAGGTTTTGAGGGTCTAAGAATTATGGTTTAGGGTTTAGGATTTAGGGTTTGGTGTTTAGACTTTAGGGTTTAGGGTTTTGAAGGTCTAACAATTAGGGTTTAGGGTTTAGTGTTTTAAGGTTTAAGGTTTAAGGTTTAGGGTTTAGGAGTTTAGGTTTAGGAGTTTAGTTTTAGTTTAGTTTATGGAGTTTAGAGTTAGATTTAGGGTTTAGTTTAGGTTTAAGGTTTATGAGGGTTTAGGGGTAAAACTTTAGGGTTTAGAGTTTAACATTGGTTTAAGTTAGAGTTAAGTTTAGGGTTTAGGGTTTAGGGTTTAGGGTTTAGGATTCAGGGCTTAGGGTTTATGGTTTATGGGTTTTTTTTAAATTAAGTAAATCGGTAAATTTAAGTTTATTTAATTTATTTAGTTTACTTTTTATTTATTTTAGTTTATTTTGTTTTTATTTTTATTTAGGTTTACTTTTTATTTTTATTTAGTTTAGTTTATTTATTTTAGTTTAGGTTTTTTATTTTAGTTCATTTTTAGGTTTAGGTTTATGTTTATGCTTATTTTATAGTTTAGTTTAATTTTGATTTTATTTTTCAGGTTTAGGCTTTATTTTTATTTTTAGGTTTAGGTTTAGATTTCTATTTTATTTTTTTAGGTTTATGTTTTAGGTTTATTTCTAGGTTTTATTTTTTAAGTTTAGATTTAGGTCTATTTCTAGTTTATTTTATTTTATTTTGTTTAGGTTTAGGTTTAGGTTGTATTTAATTTAGGTTTATTTCTAGTTTATTTTAGGTTTAGGTTTAGGATGTATTTAATTTAGTTTAGTTTATTTTATTTTTGGTTTAGTTTATTTTATTTTGTCTATTTTATTTTTATTTTATGTTTAGGATTTTTTTTAGTTTAGGGTTTAGGTTTTATTTTTATTTATTTTTAAATTTTCTTTATGCTTAGGTTTTTTTTAGTTTTTATTTTATTTTTATTTTAGGTATATTTTATTTTTATTTTTGGTTCAGTTTTTATTTTATTTAGGTTTTTTATTCTTAATTTTATTTTATTTTTTTGATTTAGTTCAAGTTTTTATTTATTTTATTTTAATTAATTTTTATTTTTTCTCTTATTTTTCTTTTAGGTTTATATTTTAGTTTTAATTTATGTTTTTTTTATTTATTTATTTATTTTTAGGTTTAGGTTTATTTATTTATTTTATTATTATGTTTTATTTAGTTTAGATTTAGGTTTTTAGGGTTTAAGGTTTAGGGTTTAGGGTTTGGGGTTTAGGGTTTAGGGTTGTAGGCTTTATGGTTTAGGGTTTAGGGTTTAGGGTTTTAGGGTTTAGGGTTTAGGGTTTAGGGTTTAGGTTTCAGGTCTAAGTTCTATAGGTTTTAGTTTAGCATTTAGGGTTTTTTATTAAATAGATAACAAAATCATATTCGATATTTCTTCTTTTCAATTTCATCAACCAAGTAACACACCAAGTTTTCTAAGACACAAGCGATGACATAGATAAAAAATGAGCACGAATAGAGCAAATTAAAAACCCTAGATAACTAGAATCATCTTTACCATAAAGACATAGTTTCATAAGTAGCAGATCAGATCGATCTTTCTTAAGTTTCTCCAGTTCCCATCAGAACCACCCAAGCTCTCCAGTAGCGTGATCCACTAGCATGGCTATAACTTCCATTGCTCCTCTGGCCTCCATGACCACCACTGCTCCATATCCACCAGCACCTCCAAATCCCACCACCCATGCTAATGAGCCTCCATAACGGATCTAGGCCGAGCTGGGGTTAGTGATGTTCCTACTCAAGGTTACATTCTTAGGGTTTAAGTTTATTAGGTTTTATGGTTTAGATTTATTTTTTTATTTATTAAGTTACTTTAGGTTTAGGTTTAGAGTTTGGTGTTTAGGGTTAGGGCTTAGGGTTTAGGGTTTTATAATTTATGCTTTCAAGGTTTAGGGTTTAGGGTTTAGGGTTTTAGGGATTAAGGATTAAGGGTTTAGGGTTTAAGGTTAGGTTTTAGGGTTTAGGGTTTAGGGTTTTGAGGGTTTAAGGTTTAGGGTTAGGTTAGGGTTATGGGTTACCTTATGGTTTTGGGTTAGTTTAGGGTTTAGGGTTTAAAGTTTTTAGGATTTAGGGTTTAAGGTTTAGGGTCAGGGTTACGGTTTAGGGTTTAGAGTTTAGGTTTTAGGATTTAGGGTTTAGGATTTAAGGTTTAGGGTTAGTTTACTGTTTAAGGTTTAGGATTTGGGATTTATGGTTTTTTAGGGTTTAGGGTTTAGGGTTTAGGATTTAGGGTTGTAGGTTTTAGGGTTGTATGTTTAGGGCTTAGGGTTTAAGATTTAGGGTTTAGGGTTAATTTTGGGGTTTATGGTTTAAGGTTTAGGATTTAGGGTTTAGGTTTTAGGGTTTAGGGTTTAGGGTTTTTTTAAAAATAAGTAAACCGGTAGGTTTAAGTTTATTTAGTATATTTTTTTATTTATTTTAGTTTATTTTAGTTTTTATTTTTATTTAGGTTTATTTTTTATTTTTATTTAGTTTAGTTTATTCATTTTAGGTTTATTTATTTTAGTTTAGGTTTTTAATTTTAATTTATTTTTTAGATTTATGTTTATTTTTTAGTTTAGATTTATTTTATTTTATTTTTTATGTTTAGGTTTTAGTTTTTATTTTTAGGTTTAGGTTTAGGTTTTTATTTTATTTTTTTAGGTTTAAGTTTTAGGTTTTTCTTTTTGGTTTATTTTTAGGTTTTATTTTTTAGTTTAAGTTTAGGTTTATTTTCAATTTTATTTTATTTTATTTAGTTTAGGGTTTAGGTTTAGTTTATTTTATGTTCAGGTTTATGTTTTGTTTATTTTAGGTTAGTTTATTTTACTTTAGGTTTAGGTTTATATAATTTTATTTATTTTTGGTTTTGGTTTTTTTAGTTTAAGGTTTAGGTTTTATTTTCTATTTCTTTTTAAGTTTATTTTTTAGGTTTAAGTTTTTAATTTGTTTTTATTTTATTTTATTTATAGGTTTATTTTATTTTTATTTTACATTTGGTTATTATTATATTTAGGTTTTTTAGGTTTATTTTATTTTTTTACTTTAGTTTAGGTTTTTATATTTTTTATTTTAGTTTGGTTTTATTTTTTATTTTGTTTTATTTTTACCTTTAGGTTTAGGTCTTGGTTTTTGTTTAGGTTTTTTATATTATTTTATTTATTATTTTATTTAGGTTTAGGTTTAGTTACTTATTTGATTTTTAGGTTTTTTTTTTAATTCAGTTTTAGTTTTTAAGACTTTTTGACTTTAGGATTTATGGTTTGGGGTTTAGGGTTTACAGTTTAGGGTTTAAGGTTGTAGGTTTTAGGGTGTAGGGTTTAGGGTTTTGGGTTTAGGGTTTGAGGGCTTAGGATTTAGGGTTGTAGGTTTAGGGCTAGTGATTTTTTAATTTTTTTAATTTTTAATTTTATTTATTTTTATTAATTAAAGAAACTCGCAGGTTTAGGTTTATTTAGCTTATTTATTATTTATTTTAGTTTATTTTATTTCTTAATTTTATTGTTATTTAGTTTAGTTTAATTAATTTAGTTTATGTTTTTTATTTTAGTTTACTTTATAGGTTTATGTTTAGGTTTAGGTTTTAGTTTAGTTTTATTTTTATTTTAGTTTTTAGGTTTAGTTTTTTTTTATTTTTAGATTTAAGGTTGTAGTTTTAGGGTGTAAGGTTTAGGAATTAGGGTTTAGAGTTAGTTTTAGTGATTAGGGTTTGGGGTTTCGAGTTTAGGATTTAGGGTTCAGAGTTTAGAGGTTTTATTTTTCTAAATCAAGTAAACTAGCATGTTTAGGTTTATTTAATTTATTTAGTTTATTTTTCATTTATTATAATTAATTTTATTTTTTATTTATGTTTATTATTTATTTTTATTTAGTTTAGTTTAGGATTTTTATTTAAGTTTATTTTTAAGGTTTAGGTTTATTTTTATGTTTATTTTTTAGTTTAGTTTTATTTTTTTTATTTTTTATGTTTAGGGTTTTATTTTATTTATTTAGGTTTAGGTTTTATGTGTTTATTTTAGGTTTATTTTTAGGTTTTATTTTTCAGTTTAGGCTTAGGTTTATTTTTAGTTTATTTTATTTTATTTAGTTTAGAGTTTAGGTTTAGTTTATTTTAGGTTTAGGTTTAGGTTTTATATATTTTAGTTTAGGTTTAGGTTTATTTAATTTTACTTATTTTCAGTTTAGGTATTTTCTTAGTTTAAAGTTTAGGTTTTATTTTTTATTTATGTTTAGGTTTATTTATTAGGTTCACATTTTTATTTAGTATTTAATTTATTTTATTTTAGGTTTATTTTATTTTTATTTTATGTTTAGCTTTTATTCTATTTAGATTTATTATTTTTAAGTTTATTTTATTTTTAGTTTAGTTAAAGTTTTTATTTATTTTATTTTAGTTTATCTTTTATTTTATTTTTACATTTCGGTTTAGGTTTTATTTTTGGATTTTATTTTATTTTATTATTTTATTTCATTATTTTTAGGTTTATTTTTATTTAAATTTTAGGTTTTATTTATTTTAGGTTTAGGTTTTTAGGTTTTAAAGGTTTAGGATTTAGGGTTAAGGGTTTGGTGTTTAGGGTTTAGGGTTTATGGTCATAAGTTTTAGGGTTTAGGGTTTAGAGTTTATTGTTTAGTGTTTTAGGGTTTAGGGTTTCGGGTTTTAAGGTCTAGGGTGTAGGGTTTAGGGTTGTAGGTTTAGGGTTTAGGATTTAGGGTTAGGGTTTTTTTTAATTTTTTTAATTATTATGTTTATTTAGGTTTATTTTTATTTTTTAGATTTATTATTATTTAGTTTACTTTATTTATTTTAGGTTTATTTATTTTAGGTTAAGTTTTTTCATTTTAGTTTATTTTTTTATTTGGCTTAGGTTTAGGTTTATTTTTTATGTTTATTTTTATTTTTATTATATATTTTAGGTTTAGGTTTTATTTTTTTTAGGTTTGGCTTTTAGTTTTTATTTTATTTTTTCATGTTTAGTTTTTATGTTTTGCATTTAGGTTTTTTTTAAACTTTTTTTTTTAGTTTAGGCTTACATTTTTTTAGTTTATTTTATTTTATTTAGGCTTTAGGTTTAGGTTTTTTTAGGTTTCATTTATTTTAGTTTAGTTTATTTTAGTTTAGGTTTAGGTTTATTTTATTTTTATTTTAACTTTAAGTTAGTTTTTTAGTTTAGGGTTCAAGTTTTACTTTTTATTTATTTTTAGGTTTTATTTTTGGATTTATTTTCTTAGGTTTAAATTTTTATTTAGTTTTTCTTTTATTTTATTTCAGGTTTATTTTATTTTTATTTTAAGTTTAGTTTTATTTTATTTAGGTTTTTATTATTTTAGTTTAGTTTAGGTTTTTATTTATTTTATTTTAATTTTGTTTTATTTTTTATTTTATTTTCTTTTTAGGTTTAGGTTTAGATTTAGGTTTTAGTTTTGATTTTTGTTTAATTTAAATTTTTTATGTTATTTTGGTTTAGTTTTTTTTATTTATTTTACTTTTATGTTTTATTTAGTTTAGGTTTAGGTTTTTTGCTTATAGGGTTTAGGGTTTAGCGTTTAAGGTTAGTTGAGGGTTTAGAGTTTCAGGATTAGGGTTTGGGGTTTAGCATTTAGGGTTTAGGGTTTTGGGTTTAGGGTTTAGGGTATTAGGGTTTAGGGTTTAGGGATTAGGGTTTTTAAGGTTTAGGGTTTAGGGTTTAGGGTTTCAATTTTACGTCTAGGGTTCAGGTTATAGTTCAGTGTTTATGGTTTTTGGTTTTTTTAAATAGAGAGAAAATTTAGAGTCAACATTTATTCTTTTCGATTTCATCAACCAAGTAACATACTAACTATTCTAAGACACAAGCGACGTCATTGATAAAAAATGAGCATGCATAGAGCAAATCAAAAACCCTAGATAACTAGAGCTGCCTCTACTATAAAGGTATAGTTCAATAAGCAGTAGGTCAGATCGGACATTCCTCAATTTCTATAGTTCCCATCAGAACCACCCCGACCTCTCGAGTAGCGGGATCCACCATCACATCCCATCTCTCTCTCTCCGGCTGTAAGCACGCTCCTCCACCTTACCACCCACTCCAACTCTCCTCCATTTCCACCAGAACCTCCAGATCCCTTGACCACCATTGCGATAGTCACCGCCAAATCTAGGCTGAGCCTAGTTGATGGCCATGTTTCTGTTGACAAGGTTCTTTCCATTCTTAGGAATTTGTTTTAGGTTTTGGTTTATTAGGTTTAGAGTTTAGGTTTATTTTTTAATTTAGTTACTTTAGGTTTAGGTGCAGGGTTTGAGGTTAGGGTCTAGGGTTTAGGGTTAGGGTTAGGGTTTAGGGTTTAGGGTTTAAAGTTTAGGGTATATGCTGTAGGGTTTAGGGTTTAGGGTTTTGGGTTTTAGGGTTTATGCTTTTAGGGTTCATGGTTAAGGTTTATGGTAAGTTTTCGGGTTTAAGGTTTTTTTTTTACAAAAAAAAAAGTTAAGTAAACCTGTAAGTTTAAGTTTTTTTAGATTACTTAGTTTATTTTTTATTTGTTTAAATTTATTTTATTATTTACTTTTATTTAGTTTTTTATTTTTATTTAGTTCATTTTATTTATTTTAGGTTTATTTATTTAAGTTTAGGTTTTTATTATAGTTTATCTTTTAGGTTTAGGTTTAGGTCTAGGTTTATTTTTTAGTTGAGTTTTATTTGTATTTTAATTTTTACGTTTAGGTCTTTAGGTCTTTGGGGTTTAGGGTTTAGGGTTTTGGGTTTAAGGTTAGTTTAGGGTTTAGTGTTTTTCAAGGTTTAGGGTTAAAGGTTTTTTGGGGTTAGTGTTTAGGGTTTAAGGTTTAGGGTTTAGGATTTAGATTTTATGGTTTATGGTTTTTTTTTAATTTAGTAAACTTGTAGGTTTAGGTTTATTTAGTTTATATTTAATTTATTTTTGTTTATATTTCTTTTTATTTTTATTTAGGTTTATTTTTTATTTTTATTTAGTTTAGTTTATTTATTTTAGGTTTCTTTATTTTAGTTTAGACTATTTTTAATTTTATTTAGTTTTTAAGTTTAGGTTTAAGTTTATGCTTATATTTTTAGTTAAGTTTTATTTTTATTTATTTTTTAGGTTTAGGTTTTATTTTTTTTTACGTTTAGGTTTTATATTTATATTTCTATGTTTAGGTTTAGATTTTTGTTATTTTAAGCTTAGGTTTTAGGTTTCAATTTTAGGTTTTATTTCTTAGTTTAGGTTTACATTTTTCTTAAGTTTATTTTATTATATTTAGTTTAAGTTTAGATTTTGGTTTAAATTATTTTAAGTTTAGGTTTATGTTGTATTTATTTTAGTTTAATTTATTATAGTTTAGGTTTAGGATTATTTTATTTGGTTTATTTTATTTTTATTGTAGGTTTAGGTTTTTTTTTAGTTTGGGGTTTAGGTTTTATTTTTTTTATTTATTTTTAGGTTTTATTTTTAGGTTTATTTTTTAGGTTTAGGTTTTTATTTAGTTTATATTTTGTTTTATTTTAGATTTGTTTTATTTTTATTTTACATTTAGTCTTTATTTTTTTTAGGTTTTTTATGCATAGGTTTATTATATTTTTTAGTTTAGTTTAGGTTTTTATTTATTTTATCTTAGTTTATTTTTTATTTTATTTTATTTTTAGGTTTAAGTTTTAGTTAAAATTTTTATTTTCTATTATTTATTTTATTTTTTTAGGTTTAGGTTTATTTATTTATTTTATTATTAGGTTTTATTTAGTTTAGGTTTAAGTTTTTTGGTTGTTAGGGCTTACAGTTTAGGGTTTAGGGTTTTGGGTTTAGGGTTTAGGGTTTTAGGGTTTAGTATTTAGGGTTTAAGGTTTAGGGTTTATGATTTTAAGGTTTAGGTTTTAGAGTTTAGGTTTTAGTGTTTAGAGTTTAGGGTTTACGGTTTAAGGTTTAGGGTTTAGGATTTTTAGGGTTAAGGGTTTAGGTTTTAGATCTAGGGTTTAGGGTTAAGGTTTTAGTTTAGGGTTTAGGGTTGTTTATTTTTTTAACATAGAACAAATTTAGATTTAACATTTCTTTATTTCAATTTTGAAAACTAATTAACACACTAAGTTTTCTAAGACACGAGTGATGACATAGATAATAAAATGAGCACGCATAGAGAAAATCAAAAACCCTAGATAGCTCGAACCGTCTCAACTATAAAGACATAGTTGCATAAGCAGCAGATCAGACCATCCATTCTTCAATTTCTCCAGTTCCCATCAGAGCCACCGTAGCTTTCTAGTAGCGTGATTCACCATCATGTCCCTGATCTCTCCTTCCTCCACTACCACAGCTGTAACCTCCATCGCTCCTCCAACCTCCATAACCAACATTACTTTGACCACCACCCCCATATCCACCAACACCTCTAGATCCCCCACCACCAATGTGATAACCACAACATCTGCCTTTGCCTCCACCGACAAATCTAGACTAAGCCTGTTTGATGATGATTTTCTTACCGCCAAGGTTCTGCCCATTCTTAGGGTTTAGATTTATTAGGTTTTATGGTTTAGTTTTATTTTTTAATTTATTAAGTTACTTTAGGTTTAGGTTTATGGTTTCACTTTTAGGGTTAGGATTTAGGGTTTAGGGTTTAAGGTTTAAGGTTTAGGGTTTAATGCTTAGTGTTTAGGGTTTTGGAGTTTATGCTTTTAGGGTTTAGGGTTGAGGGTTATGGTTTAGGGTTTAGGGTTTTAGGGTTTAGGGTTTTAAGGTTTATGGTTTAGGGTTAAGTTTTAGGATTTAGGGTTTAAGGTTTAGTGTTTAGGCTTTAGGGCTTAAGGTTTTGAGTGTTTAAGGTTTAGGGTTCAGGATTAGTTTAGGGTTTAGGGTTTAGGCTTTAGGGTATAAGGTTTTTAGGGTTTAAGTTTAATTTAGGGTTAAGGGTTTTAGGGTTTATGGAGTTTTGAGTTTAGTGTTTAACATTTAGGATTATGGTTAGTGTTTAGGGTTTAGGGTTTAGTATTTAGAGTATAGGGTTAGTAGGTAGTTTAGGGTTTAGGGTTTAGGGTTTGGGGTTTTCAAGGGTTTAGGGTTTAGGGTTTGAGATTGCAGGTTTAGGGTTTAGGGTTTCATATTTAGGTTTTAGGGTTTAAGGTTTAGGGTTTAGGGTTTAGGGTTTAGGGTTTAGGGTTTAGGGTTTAAAATTATATAAACTGGTAGGTTTAGGCTTATTTAGTTTATTTAGTTCATTTTATATTTATTTAAGTTAAAATTTTTTATATGTATTTAGGTTTATTTTTAATTTTTATTTGGTTTAGTTTATTTATTTTAGGTTTATTTATTTAGTTTAGGTTTTTTTATTTTAGTTTATTTTTTAGGTTTACATTTAGGTTTATGTTTATTTTTTAGTTTAGTTTTATTTTTATCTAATTTTTTATCTTTTTGTTTTATTCTTGTTATTTTTAGGTTTAGGTTTAGGTTTAGGTTTCTATTTTATATTTTTAGGTTTAGGTTTTAGGTTTTCTTTTAGGTTTCTTTTTTAGGTTTAGGTTTATTTTTAGTTTTTTTTATTTCATTTAGTTTAGGGTTTAGGTTTAATTTATTGTAAGTTTAGGTTTAGGTTTTATTTATTTTAGTTTAGTTTATTTTAGTTTAAGTTTATGTTTATTTTATTTTGTTTATTTTAGGTTTAGGTATTTTCTTAGTTTAGAGTTTACAATTTATTTTTTATTTATTTTTAGGTTTATTTGTTAGGTTTAGGTTTTTATTTAGTTTTTATTTTAGGTTTATTTTATTTTTATTTTACATTTAGTTTTTATTTTAATTAGGTTATTTATTTTTAGGCTTATTTTATTTTTTTTTACTTTTGTTTAGGTTTTTAATTATTTTATTTTTAGTTTAGTTTTTTATTTTTTAATTTATTTTATTTTTGCATTTAGGTTTAAGTTTAAGTTTAGGTTTATGTATAAGTTTAAGTTTACATTTTTATTTTATTTAAGTTTAGGTTTTTTTATTTATTTTATTTTTACATTTTATTTAGTTTAGGTTTAGGTTTTTAGGATTTTAGGGTTAAGAATTTATGGTTTAAGGTTTGGGGGTTATCTTTTAAGGTTTAGGGTTGTAGGTTTTATGGTTAAGGGTTTAGGGTTTATGGTATAGGATTTTAGGGTTTAAAGTTTAGGATTTATGGTTTTATGGTTGAGGGTTTAGGGTGTAGGATTTAGAGTTTAGGGTTTAAGGTTTAGGGTTTTAGGGTTTATGCTTTTAGGGTTTAGGATTAGGGTTTTGGGTTTAGGGTTTAGGGTTTAGGGTCGTAAGTTTATGGTTTATGGTTAGCTTTTTGGTTTAGGGTTTAGGATTCAGGGTTTAGGTTTTTTAGGTTTATTTGGTTTATTTAGTTTATTGAGCTTTTTATCTATTTATTTTAGTTTATTTTCCTTTATAAATTTTATTTAGGTTTATTATTATTTTTATTTAGTTTAGTTTATTTATTTTTGTTTAGGTTTTTTATTTTAGTTTATTTTTTAGGTTTATGTTTTTTTTAGTTGAGTTTTATTTTTACTTTATTTTTTAAGTTTCTATTTTTAGGTTTTTACGGTTTGGGGTTTTAGGTTTAGGGTTTAGGGTTTAAGGTTTTAGGGTTTATGATTTTAAGTTTAAGTGTTAGGGCACATTTAGGGTTTAGGGATTAGTGTTTAGGCTTTAGGGTTTAGGGTTTTTAAGGTTTAGGGTTTAGGGATTAGGGTTTAGAGTTTAGGGTTTTGGGTTTTGGGTTTCTGGTTTAGGGTTAATTTTAAGGTTTAGGGTTTGGGTTTTCTTTATTATTTGTTATTGTTATATTTTTTTATTTTTAGGGTTTAGGGTTTAGTGTTTAGGCTTAGGTTTTAGATTTAGGGTTCAGGTTTATTTTTAAATTAAGTAAACTGGTAGGTTTAGGTTTTTTTAATTTATTTTGTTGATTTTTTATTTATTTAAGTTTATTTTATTTTTTTCTTTTTTTAAAAGATTTTTTTAGTTTTATTTAGTTTATTTGATTTATTTAAATTTATTTACTTTAGTTTAGGTTTTTTATTTTAGTTTATTTTTTAGGTTTAGGTTTAAGTTTATGTTTATTTTTTAGTTTAATTTTATTTTTATTTTATTATTTTGGCTTAAGTTTTTTTAATTTTTGGGTTTAGTTTTAGGTTTTTATTTATTTTTTTTAGGTTTAGGTTTTAGGTTTTTATTTTAGTTTATCTTTGGCTTTTTTAACTTAGGTTTACATTTAGTTTATTTTATTTTATTTAGTTTATCATTTAGGTTTAGTTTATTTTTGGTTTAGGTATAGGTTTTATTTATTTTAATTTAGTTTATTGTAGTTTAGGTTTATTTTATTTAGTTTATGTTAGTTTTAGGTTTGTTTTGTAGTTTAAGGTTTAAGTTTTATTTTTTATTTATTTTTAGGTTTATTTTTAATTTAGTTTTATTTTATTTTATTTTAGGTTTATTTTATTTTTATTTTTCATTTAGTTTTTATTTTATTTAGGTTTTTTATTTTTAGGTTTATTTTATTTTTTAGTTCAGTATATGTTTTAATTTATTTTATTTTAGTTTATTTTTATTTTTTATTTTATTTTATTTTTAGGTTTAGGTTTTAGTTTAGGTTTTTATTTTTTTTATTCTTTTATTTTTTTATTTTATTTTATTTAGGCGTAGAATTTTTATTTATTTTATTTTAAGTTTTATTTAGTTTAGGTTAAGTTTTTTAGGTTTTTAGGGTTTATTGTTTATGGTTTAGGGTTTAGGGTTTAGGGTTTGGGGTTTAGGGTTGTAGGTTTTAAGGTTCAGGGTTTGGTTTTATATATATATATATATATATATATATATATATAAATTTTTTAATTTTTTGGTTTTGGATTTTGGGTTTATGGATTAGGGTTTAGTTTGACGGTTTAGGTTTTAGTTTAGTGTTCAAGGTTTTTATTTTGTTTATAACAGAGAATAAATTCAGATTCAATATTTCTTCTTTATCTTTTCATCAATGACCACACAGAGTTTTCTAAGACTCAAGTGGCGACATAGATAAAAAATGAGCATCATAGAGCAAATCACCCTGAAACCAGGGCCCTCTTGTAAATACCACGAGTTGCTTAGCGACAAATTGGATAGGCCATTCTTGATTTCTTTAGTTCCCTGGACCACCACTGGTCAGGGATCCATCATCCATCTCTCCCATTGTATAACCTTCACCACCACCACCACACTACCTCCCACTATCCACCTGCACCACCACCACACCACCGTGCGATAAACAATTTGTACTTCATTGCTGGGATCTAGACTTGGTTGATGATGATATTCTGCTGTCAAGGTTCTACCCATTCTTGGTTTATGTTTGGTTTAGGTTTATTAAATTTTAGGGTTTAGGTTTTTTAATTATTTACTTTAGGTTTTGGTTTGGGGTTTAGGTTTAGGGTTTAGGTTTTGGGGTTTAGGGGTTTTTGGGGTTTAGTTTAGGGTTTGAATTTGGGGTTTAGGAGGTTTGGGTTTATTTTTAGGGTTTAAGTTTAGGGTTTGTTGGTTTATTGTTATAGGTTTAGGGTTAGGGTTTTTTATTTTTTATTTTTATTTTTTATTTTTAGGGTTTATGTTTAAGTTTTAGGTTTCAGGTTTTAGTTTGTGTTTAGAGTTTTGGTCTTTTGGTAAGAGAGAATAAACTCATATTCAACATTTCTTATTTTTGATTTCATCAACCAAGTAACACACAAAGTTTTCATATACCCATGTGATGACATAGATAAAAAATGAGCATGCATAAACAAATCAAAACCATGATAACTAGGCAGTCTCATTTAAAGGCATAGTTCCATGATGGTCATTACATATCATTCTTTAATTTCCTCTAGTTCCCATTAGAACTACCCTGGCCTCTCGAGTAATGAGATCCACACCATATCCCTATTCTCTCATGCACCATCACCATGTACCTCCATCGCTCTTCCCCACCCTCCATACCATTACTTTTATCACCTCCACCTCCAGCACCTCCATATCCCCCACCACCCACTTTGATAACCGCACCCTTGCACTTGCTTCCTGGTGAATCTAAGGTTACACAGGTTGAATTAGGTTTAGCTTTAGGTTTTATGGTGGGTATATTTGTGGTTTTTTAGGGTTTGTGGTTTAGGGTTAGGGTTTAAGGTTAGGGTTTAGGGTTTAGGGTTTTAAGGTTTATGCTTTTAGAGTTTATGGTTTAGTGTAAGGGTTTAGGGTTTAGGGTTTAGGGTTTAGGATTTAGAGTTAGGGTTTACAATTTTTTAGGGTTTAGGGATACGGGTTTAGGGTTGTAGGTTTATTGTTGTAAGTTTAGGGTTTAGGGTTTAGGGTTAGGGTTTTTTATTTTATTTATTTATTTTATTTATAGGGTTTAGGGTTGTAGGTTTACAATTTTAGGTTTGGGGATTAGGGTTTAGGGTTAGTTTTTGGGTTTAGGGTTTAGGGTTTAGGTTTAGGGTTTATGGTTTTAAAAGAAAATTAAGTAAACTTGTAGGTTTAGGTTTATTTAGTTTAGTTAGTTTTTTCTTTTTATTAAGTTTATTTTTTTTATTTTATTTATTTGGTTTTCTTTTTATTTTAGGTTTTTTATTTTATTTTAGGTTATTTTTAGATATTTTATTTTTATTTTATTTTTTAGGTTTTAGTTTTTTAGGTTTTTAGGGTTTAAGGTTTAAGGTTTAGGGTTTTGTGTTTTGGGTTTAAAGTTTTAGGGTTTAGGTTTTTAGGGTTTAGGGTTTAGCATTTAGGTTTTATTCTTTAGGGTTTAGTGCTTAGGATTTAGGGTTTAAGGCTTTTAGGGTTTAGGGTTTAGGCTTTGGGGTTTAGGGTTTAGGGTTTTGGGATTAGAGTTTAGGGATTTAGGTTTTAGGGTTTAGGGTTTAGGGTTTAGGGTTAGTTTTAGGGTTAAGGATTTTCTTTTATTTTTTTTATTTTTAGAGTTTAGGGTTTAGGGTTTAGAGTTTAGGTTTTAGGTTTAGGGTTCAGAATTTAGTTTAGGTTTATTTTTAAATTAAGTAAACTGGTTGGCCTAGGTTTATTTAGTTTATTTGGTTTATTTTTTTATTATTTTAGTTTATTTTATGTATTTTTATTTATTTATTTTAGTTTAGGTTTTTTATTTTAGTTTGCCTTTTTAAGGTTTAGGTTCAGGTTTATGTTTATTTCATAATATATATATTTTTTATTTTATTTTTTAGATTTATATATTTTATTTTATTTTTTAGGTTTATGTTTAGGTTTTTTTTTGGTTTAGGTTGTAGGTTTTTATTTTAAGTTTATTTTTAGGTTTTATTTTTTAGTTTTAGTTTAGGTTTAATTTTAGTTTATTTTATTTTATTTAGCTTAGGGTTTAAGTTTAGTTTATTTTAGGTTTAGGTTTTGGTTTTATTTATTTTAGTTTCGATTTAGGTTTATTTCATTTATTTATTTTAGGTTTAGGATTTTTTCCAGTTTAAAGTTTAGGTTTTATGTTCTATTTATTTTTTAGGTTTTATTTTTAGGTTTAGGTCTTTATTTACTTTTTATTTTATTGAGGTTTTTTATTTTTAGGTTTATTTTATTTTTTTAGTTTAGTTTATGTTTTTATTTATTTTATTTTAGTTTTTTTTTATTTTTTATTTTATTTAATTTTTAGGCTTAGGTTTAGGTTTAGGGTTTAGTTTAGGTTATAATTTTTATTTTACCTTTTTATTTTATTTAGGTTTAGGTTTTTTATTTATATTATTTTTAGGTTTTATGTAGTTTAGGAATAGGTTTTTAGGTTTTTAGGGTTTAGGTTTTAGGGTTTAGGGTTTATGGTTTAAAGTTTTGGATTTAGGGTTGTAGGTTTTAGGGAAAGGGTTTAGGGTTTAGGGTTTAGGGTTTTCAGTTTATGGTTTAGGGTTAGGTTTTTTTAATTTTTTAATTTTTTATTTTTAGGGTTTAGGGTTTATGGTTTCAGGTTTAGGTTACAGGTTTAAGTTTCACATTTGAGTTTAGGATGTAAGGTTTTAGGTTTTTTTTCTTAACATAGCACAAATTCAGATTCAACATTTCTTCTTTTGGATTTCATCTACCAAGTAACACACCAAGTTTTCTAAGACACAAGAGATGCATAGATAAAAAATGACCACTCATAAAGCTAATTAAAAAGCCTAGATAATTACAATCGCCTCTACTATAAAGACATAACTCAATGGCAGTCATCGGCCATTCTTGATCTTCTTGGTTCCCATCGGGACCACTGACCTCTCAAGTAGTTGGATCACCATCATATCCCCAATCTCTCCCTCACACTTCCAGTTGTAACCTCCATCGCTCCTCCACACTTTGCAACCACCAGCACTTTCGACCACCACCACGATGTCTAGCACCTCAGGATCCCCCACCAACAACTGCGATAGCTTGTGACCTCCTCCATTTCTCTATCTGAGCACGGTTGATGGTGATGTTCTCACAGGTTCGCCCATTCTTAGGGTTTAGGTTTATGTTTAGGTTTATTAAGTCTTAAGGTTTAGGTTTATTCTTTAATTTATTTAGTTACTTTAGGTTTAGGTTTAGGGTTTGGGATTTAATGCATAGTGTTTATGGTTAGTGTTTATGGTTTAGTGTTTAGAGTTTGGGATTTAGGGTTTAGTGTTTTAGGGTTTATGCTTTTATGGTTAAGGGTTTAGGGTTTAGGGTTTAAGGTTGTAGGTTTAGGGTTGTAGGTTTAGGGTTTAGGGCAAGGAGGTTTTTTATTTTTTAATTTTTTTTAATTTTTAATGTTTAGGGTTTAGGGTTTATGTTTGAGGTTTAGGGTGCAGCTTTTAATTTAGGGTTAAAGGTTTTTGGTTTTTTTTTTGACAGATAATAAATTTAGATTAAATAATTCTTCTTTTAATTTCATTAAGACATCAAGAATTCTAAGGCCAAGTATGACATAGATAAAAGATGAGCATAGAGCAAATCAAAACCCTAGATAAGAATCATCTCTAATATAAAGAAATAGTTCCATAAGCAATATTTCTTATTCTTCAATTTCCTTTTCCATCAAACCTCCAGGCCTCTCGGTAGTAGGATCCACCATCATATATTGCTTCTGCCACCACCACGATTGTAACTCTTTCTTTTATAACCACCAATGATCGACCACCTCCATATCCACCAACACCAGTTCTATGATGTTTTGCCTTAGGTTCTTGAGCCTAGTTGATGGTGATGTTCACGCCATCATGGTTATTATTCTTAGAGTTTAGTTTATGTTTTTGTTTAGTAGGTTTTAGGGTTTATTTTTAATTTTATTAGTTACTTGGGTTTAAATTTAGGGTTTGGGGTTTAATGTTTAGGGTTTGGTGGTTGGGGTTTAGGATTTAGGGTTCAGGGTATATGATTTTAGGGTTTAGATTTGTATGTTTAGTGTCGTAGGATTAGGATTTAGGGTTTAGGATTAGTTTTAGGTTTTAAAGTTTAGGGTTAAGGTTTTTTTATTTTTTTATTTTTTTATTTTTTTATTTTTAGGGTTTAGGGTTTAGGGTTATAGATTTAGGGTTTAGTGTTTTTTAAAAAAATTAATTAAATTTTGAGGTTTAGGTTTATTTAGGTCACTTAGTTTATTTTTTGCTTATATTAATTTTTATTTTTGTTTAAGTTTATTTTTTTTTTAGTTTAGTTTATTTATATTAGGTTTATTTCTTTTATTTTAGGTTTTTTAATTTAGTTTATTTTTTAGGATTAGGTTTTGGTTTATTTTTTAGTTGAGTTTTATTTTATTATATTTTTTAGGTTTAGTTTTTAGGTTTTAGGGTTTAGGGTTTAGGATTAAGGGTTTAGGGTTTTAGTTTTAGGATTTAAGGTTTTAGGGATTAGGGTTTAGGGTTAGGGTTTAGGGTTTAGTGTTTATGCTTTAAGGTTTAGAGTTTTTAGGGTTTAGAATTTTTAGGGTTTAGGGTTTAGTGTTTAGGGTTTTTGATTTGGGTTTTAGGTTTAGGTTTATAGTTTTAGTTTAGGGTTTAGGGTTATTTAGGGTTAGTTTTAGGGTTAGGATTTTTATTATTTGTTTTTAGGTTTAGGGTTTAGTTTAGGTTTTAGGTTTAGGGTTAGCTTTAGTTTATTTATTTTAAATTAAGTAAATTAGGTTTTTTTAGTTTATTTGGTTTATTTATTTATATATTTTAGTTTATTTTAGGTTTATTTATTTTAGTTTAGTTATCTTTATTTTAGCATATTTTCAAGTTTATGTTTAGGTTTATGTTTATTTTTTTAGTTTTGTTTTATTTTTATTTTATTTTTTAGGTTTTGGTTTTATTTTTATATTTTTAGGTTTAGGTTTCAGTTTTTATTTTCCTTTTGAAGGTTTGGGTTTTAGGTTTTTATTTTAGATTTATTTTTAAATTTTATTTTTTAGTTTAGGTTTAGGTTTATTTTTAGTTTATTTTATTTTATTTAGTTTATAGTTTATGTTTAGTTTATTTAACGTTTAGGTTTAGGTTTTATTTATTTTAGTTTTGTTTATTTTAGTTTAGGTTTAGGTATATTTTATTTTGTTTATTTTAGGTTTAGGCTTTTTTTAGTTTAGGTTTAGGTTTTTTATTATTTATTTATTTTTTAGGTTTATTTTTTAGGTTTAAGTTTTATTTTATTTTGTTTAGGTTTATTTTATTTACAATTTTGGTTTAGTTTTTATTTTATTTAGGTTTTTTATTTTTAGGTTTATTTTATTTTTCGTTTAGTTTATGTTTTTATTTATTTTATTTTATTTTAGTTTTTCTTTTTTATTTTATTTGTAGGTTTAGGTATAGGTTTAGGTTTTAGTTTAATTATTTTGTTTTATTTTATTTGCTTATTTTATTTAGGTTTAAGTTTATTTATTTATTTATTTTTAGGTTTTATTTAGTTTATCATTAGGTTTTTAGGTTTTGAAGGTCTAAGGTTTAGTGTATAGAGTTTAGTGGTTAGGGTTGTAGGTTTTAGGATTTTAGGTTTTGGATTTTAGGTATAAGGTTAGTTTTTTTTTAGTGTTTAGGGTTTAGGGTTTATTGTTTAGGTTTAAGGTTTAGGTTTTAGTTTAGGGTTTTTGGTTTTATTTTTTAATAGAGAACAAATTTATTCAACATTTCTTCTTTTCAAATTCATCAATCAAACAAGTTTTCTAAGGCACAAGCGGCGACATAGATAAAAAATGAGCATGCATAAGCAAATCAAAATCCTAGATAACTAGAACTGTCTTATAAAGACACTTCATAAGCTAGATGGATCGATCATTCTTGATTTCTTTAGTTTCATCAGAACCACCCGTCCTCTTGAGTAGCGGGATCCACCATCATACCTCGATTCTCCCTACCACCACTTGTAACCTCGGTTGCTCCTCCCACCTCCATATAATGCTCACATTACTTCCTTTTATCCTCTAGATTTCCAACCATAGGGATAATCTCCCCTTACTTTCTAGATGACTAATTAGTTCTATATTTTCCTAGGTTTAGGTTTTGTTTATTAAGTTTTAGGTTTAGTTTTACTTTAATTTATTTAGTTACTTTTGGTTTAGGTTTAGGGTTTGGAGTTTAGGGTTTTAGGTTTAGGGTTAGGGTTTAGTTTAGTTTTTGATTTAGGGTTTTAGTTTTAGGTTTAGTTTAGTTAGTTTAGGTTTAGTTTATTTTGGTTTAGGTTTAGGGTTATTAGGTTTAGGGTTTAGGTTTTAGTTTTTTAGGTTTAGGGTTTAGGGTTAGGTTAGGTTTAGGGTTTATTTAGTTTAGGGTTTAGGTTTTGTTTAGGGTTTAGGGTTTAGATTTATTTAGGTTTTTTGTTTTTAGGTTTAGGTTTTGATTTAGGGTTTTATTTTTTAGTTTTAGTGTTTAGGGTTTAGGGTTTAGGGTTTATTTAAATTTAGGGTTTAGTTTATGGTTTAGGGTTTAGGGTATTTTTTAAAATTAAGTAAACCAGTATGTTTAGTTTATTTAGTTTATTTTTATTTAATTTAGTTTATTTTATTTTATTTAGGTTTATGTTTTATTTATTAGTTTAGTTTATTTATTTAGGTTTATTTATTTTAGTTTAGGTTTTCATTTAGTTTATTTTTTTAGGTTTAGGTTTAGGTTTTTTATTTTTTTTACTTTAGTTTTATTTTTATTTTTTAGGTTTAGGTTTATTTTTTATTTTAGTTTAGGTTTAGGTTTTGTTTTATCTTTTTTAGGTTTAGGTTTAGGTTTTTATTTTAAATTTATTTTTAGGTTTTATTTTTTAGGTTTAGGTTTATTTTTAGTTTATTTATTTTATTTAGTTTAGGGTTTAGGTTTAGTTTATTTTGGGTTTAGGTCTAGGTTTTATTTATTTTAGTTTAGTTTATTTTAGTTAGGTTTATTTATTTTTTATTTGTTTATTTAGGTTTAGTTTTTTTTTTTTAGTTTAGGGTTTAGGTTTATTTTTTATTTATTTTAGGTTTATTTTTTTAGTTTAGGTTTTATTTTATTTTATTTTTTTGGGTTTATTTTATTTAGGTTTTTTTTATTTGTAGGTTTATTTAATTTTTAGTTTAGTTTAGGTTTTATTTATTTTTATTTTGTTTAGTTTTATTTTTATTTTATTTTATTTTAGGTTTAGGTTTAGGTTTAGGTTTTTTTGTTTAGGTTTTAGTTTAAGTTTCTATTTTATTTTATTATATTTATTTTATTTAGGTTTAAGTTTTTATTTATTTTATTTTTTGGTTTTATTTAGTTTAGGTTTAGGTTTTTAGGTTTTTAGTGTTTAGGGTTTAGGGTTGTAGGTTTTAGGGTTTAGGGTTTAGGGTTTAGGTTTTAGGGTTTAGGGTTTTGGGTTTAGTTTAGGTTTAGGTTTAGGGTTTAGGGTTTAGGGTTTAAGTTTTTGATTTAGGGTTTAGGGTTTTAGGTTTAGGTTTAGGTTTTTTAGGTTTAGGTTAGGGTTATTTTTATTTTATTTTATATTTTTAGGGTTTAGTTTAGGTTTAGGATTTATTTTAGGGTTAAGGTTTAGGTTTTGGGTTTAGGGTTTAGTTAGTTTTGGGTTAGGGTTTAGGGTTTACGGTTTGGATTTAGTGTTTAGGGTTTAGGCTTTAGGGTTTAGGGTTTTTAGGGTTAGTGTTTAGGGTTTAGGGTTAGTTTAGAGTTTATGGTTTAAGGTTTTAGGGTTTAGGGTTTAGGGTTTAGGATTTAGGGTTTAAGATTTTTTATTTTATTTTTTTAATTAAGTAAATCGATACATTTAGGTTTATTTAGTATATTTAGTTTATTAATTATTTATTTTAGTTTAGTTTATTTTCATTTTTATTTAGGTTTATTTTTTTTAGTTTAGCTTTAAAAATAAAGGGTTTATAGTTTAGGTTGTAGGTTTAGGGTTTATGGTTTGGTTTAGGATTTAGGTTTAGGTTTTAAAATTAAGTTAGGTTTATGTTTATTCAATATATTTAGTTTATTTTTTATTTATTTTAGTTTACTTAATTTTTATTTAGTTTTCTTTTAAATTTTTATTTAGTTTAGTTTATTTATTTTAGGTATATTTATTTTAGTTTAGGTTTTTTATTTTAGTTTATTTTTTAGGTTTAGGTTTAGGTTTTTTTTTTAGATTTAGGTTTAGGTTTTTATTTTATTTTTTTAGGTTTAGGTTTTAGGTTTTTATTTAAGATTTATTTTTAGGTTTTATTTTAGTTTAGGTTTAGGTTTATGTTTAGTTTATTTATTTTATTAAGTTTAGGTTTAGGTTTAGGTTTAGTTTATTATAGGTTTAGGTTTAGGTTTTATTTATTTTAGTTTAGGTTTAGGTTTATTTTATTTTGTTTAGTTTATTTTTATTTTAGGTTTAGGTTTTTTTTAGTTTAGGTTTAGGTTTTATTTTTTATTTATTTTTAGGTTTATTTTTTAGTTCTAAGTTTTTATTTAGTTTTTATTTTATTTAGTTTAGGTTTATTTCATTTTTATTTTACGTTTAATTTTTATTTTATTTAGGCTTTTTATTCTTAGGTTTATTATATTTTTTAGTTTATTTTAGTTTTATTTATTTTATTTTGTTTTTTTGTTTTTTATTTTATTTTATTTTTAGGTTTACTTTAGGTTTTTATTTTATTTTATTTTATTTAGGCTTAGGTTTTTTTATTTATTTTACTTTTAGGTTTTATTTAAATTAGGTTTAGGTTTTAAGGTTTTTAGGGTTTAGGGTTTATGGTTTATGGTTCATGGTTTTGGGTTTAGGGTTTAGATTTTTAAGGTTTAGGGTTTAGGTTTAAGGTTTGAGATTTAGGGTTTAAGGGTTTGTGTTTAGTCTTTTGGCTTTAGGGTTTCTAGGGTTTAGGGTTAGCTTAGCGTTCAGGGCTAGTTTAGGGTTAGTTTAGGGTTTAGGGTTTAGGGTTTAGAGTTTAGGGTTTAGGGTTTAGAGTTTAGGGTTTTAGGGTTTAGGGTTTTGGGTTTTAGGTTAGTTTAGAGTTTAGGGTTTAGGGTTTTAGGTTAGGGTTTGGGTTTAGGTTAGGTTTGGTTTAGGGTGTTTTTTTTTTTGGGAAATTAGGAAAATTTTATTGCCATAAAGAAAAGGTACAAATTATGTAGAGGGGGTAAATCTCTAAGCTAATGCTCAAAGAGCTCAATAAGTCTAAAGAGATAAACCCCTAACTATTACAATAATTAGGAAAGAAAGCAAAAGAACAAAATGACCAAGTAATAATAGCGAAATCTATGTACACCAACTTCATATGGTCCCTGATAAGATCCACTTGCAAGTGTCCTAACTTGTAAAGAAATCTTCAACATACTTTTGAAAGAGTACAATTAATCAAATAAAAAGTAAGAGCGGATAAAAGGAGTAAAGTAAAGAAAAGGCAGGCTCAATTACAATCATCTCAAGGAGCAACACTATATGTAAGCATCAAACTTTAGGAGAAGGTTACAATTACATATAGCTATGTGCGAAGAAGAAAGAGTGAGAAACATCAAGGCCATCATTGGATACCTCATGTAGCACATTATCAAAGATGGTCCTCCGACAAACACAAAACCCTTTAAACAAAAGATAACAAATACCAACCACAACAACCAAGCTTAATAAGATAGATAAACAAACAACCCATGAGGATAGTAGCAAAACAAAAGGAGCACCACCAAAGACACCACCAAAAAGAATAACAAAATCAAGAGGAGAAAACATCATGATATGGGTAACAATACTAAACATAGAAAAATAAGCAGCAAAAAGGAAAACCATAAGTGCTAAGTTCTTCCCTCAACAAAATAGAAAAGGAGCCAATAACAAAAAAAAACCTAGCCTAACAAAAGAGGGGGGGGTGGGGGGTAAGCCACCCAAATAGGAAAAGGGGTGTTCTTTGCAGAGAAAACAGGTCAAGCGGGAGGAAACCAGTAAAAAAAACACTAAAAGAAAACCAGCAGGTTCCCAGAACAATCACCAAAGGAGCAGGAAAAACTCACCAAAGCACCATAACACCAACCAGTCTAGACCAAAACAACCAACAACCATCCAACAAATCCTCCTAGCAAACCACCTCAATAGCAAAAGATCCATGTCATTAAACCCAAAAACATCAGAATAAAGACCAACAACAGTCATCAAGCCAAAACCATCCAAGATAGCAGGAAGGTAAAGATATAAGACCACCAAACCCAATCAAGGAAAAAGAAAATCAATCCATAAGGTAGGAAAATAGCGAGAGATAGAAGATACAAAGCTAGTAAGATAGGAAATAAGCCAACCAACAAAATAAGCATAAAGGAACACCTAACCAAGTAAAGCCAAATAATAACCACGTCAATTAGCCATTTTAGAACAATACAAACCCAAAACCACATATTATAGGAGGAGGTCCAATAACCAAAAAGAATAAAAAAAAAAAATATGAATCCACTAAGCCCCGTCAACAAAACTTGCCAACCACCTCCACCATGCCTAAATCAAAATAGATAAACCACCAAAATAGCCAACCAACCCAAAGCCAAAAATGCCAACCAAAAAAAGAGCCACCACAAAGCGATTTAATAGGTTTGGAAGTATGCTAGAAAGGAAAAACCCATACAGAAAGAAAATCCTATAGAAACCGCAAGAAGGAGGAAATAAGAAAATAGAGGAAAATTTTGGTAAAAGCCCAGCAATCATAAACCAAGCTGAAAAAACCAAAAAACCCAGCTACACTTACAAAACCAAAGCAACAACAAGGCCAAAATAAAAGCGAGTTGAAAACATAGACCCAAGAGGGAAAATTAGTAGATCACAACCCAAAATGGTTTAAAGAGGGCAAACAAAAAGGGATCATAAAACCAATAATAAAAAACCAAGCTAAGGAATTATAATGAGATAGCAATCTGTTATCCAAATTAACCAAACCTCTTAATAATTTAGGCAATGTTTAGTTGTCAAATAAAGTGAAATTAGTTAAGTTGGCACCAAAATTAGCTAAATAATCAGCACAACCATTACCTTCATGAAAGATGTGGGAAATTTTAAAACAAACATGAGAAAGAAGAATTTTAGTATGATTAAGAAGATAAAATAATTCAGCATTCCCATTTTATTGGAATTAAGGATGTCAAAGAAGCAAGAGCATCAACTTCAATCAGATGTTGAGGAAACCTTTATTCAAACAAATTTCAATTGCTTTATTAATAGCCATAAGCTCAGCAAAGAGAACAAAATAGGCTTTGAGAGGATAAGAAAAAGCACAAATGACTGTACCTTTAGAATCCCTAAGGATACCACCACAACCAAATTTATTGGAAGAAATAGATCCATCAGTATTAGCTTTAATCACATTGCCATTAGGTTTGATCCAACGGATAATCCTAGCACCTTTATGAGAGTCCAGATCAAACAAAATGATACCCAATTTTTTAGTCGCAAATTTGTAACCTCTAAAATGAATGTTACCAATGAGATTGGCATCAAAATGAGCATGAATTTTTTGTAGTTCTAGCAAAGATCCTTTTATGGTTCATAGGAATACCATGATATTTAGCATCATTTCTATCCATCTAGATGAACTAGATAATAGTAATAGCATTTAAAACTTTTATATGACCTTTCAGTGTTTTGAAATAGGCTTCCAAGTTGATATAAAGAAAGAGAACCATGAAAATATTTGGTATTAAATAAATCATCATACCAAAACCATAATTTAGAACAACAACTCCATTGACAAAACATGATTTACATTTTCAATATGAAAGCAACAATAGCACTTTGAAGGTAAATAAAACCCTTTAGTCAACAAAGAGTCCACAAGAATATAGTTATTCAAATCCTCAAGCCAAAATGGAAATGGGATGATAATGTTCCAAAGTTTAATAAAAAAATTAGAAGGGTGATGTTTATCTCTAATAAAGTTCCAAATCTCTTTAAGAACAAAATCACCATTATGAGAAAGTTTAAAAACAATTTGGTCAAGTTTGTTAGAAGAAATGGAAATATTTCTAAAGTTGTCAATAAGAGAAATAGGGATATAGTTCTCAAGTTTGTTTGCATTCCAATTGTTATTAAGCAAAAAATAATTAACTTTGATAGTAGTAGTAGAGTGGGTAGATAAATGGGTGTCAATAGACGATGCCCATCAATTGTCTTGCTAGAAAAGGAAAATTGTATTGGATGCCACATATATTCAACAACCATTTAATGGAACAAAGCCTTTTCCAAATCGGAGTCACCAACTTTATAAGCATAGTTAAGAGGGTGTTTACCTTGGCAATATTTTTCATCATAAAATTAGCCCAAAGGCTATCATTCTTTCAAATTTCCACCAAAGTTTATGAGAAAATGCGGTGATAGCTTCACAAAGGTTTGCAACCAAGAGCACCTTCATCAAAGGACCACAACATTTATTCCAAGATGTCCAATGCATTCTTTTGAATTATTATAGCCCCAAAATTTGTTAAGAAAACAATCAATTCTGATAAGTGTAGCATTAGTGGGAATAATAGTTTGAATCAAATTAAGAGGCATAGAGTTGAGAGTGTTTTTTGGGATAGTGAGCCTACCAAAGATAGTAAATGGAATTCCCAAATAGATATTTTATTTGAAATTTTTGAATTAACTCATCAAAGAATGGGAACATTTTGGGCCTTTAAAGAGCACCCAAGTACTTAGAGGTAATTGATGTTTAAAATTAGTGATATGAAGGATTTGATTGAGTTTAGTATTGGAGATGCTAGAGGAAGTGATAAAATCATTTATCAAAAGGCCACTTTTTCCAAATTTATTTAAAAATTCTTAAGATGCTTGATGTGATGAATAGAAGCATTGCAAAAAATAATAAAATGATTAACAAAACTTAAATAAAGGAGACCACCAAGAGTTTTAGTACATACTAGGATTATTTAAGAATAAATCATTGATGCTCCTAGATAAGTACTCAACAACAATAATAAATAAAGCTAAAGATAAGGGATCCCTTGTCTTAAGCCATGGAAGAGGGAAAGAAACCGCTTCCCCATTAAGCAAAATCAAAACGGGCATTATTGATACAGTTTTTGATAAGAAAAATAATTTTTTAGAAAACCCAAATAAATTCAAAATCTAGAAAAGGAAGTCCCAAGAGATGTTATCAAAGGCTTTAGTAATATCTAATTTGAAAAGAATGTTGCTCCCTCTAGTCTTGGCATCAAGATCATGAATTAGTTCTTTAGCAAGTAAAATATTGTCAGAAATAGATTTACCTCTAACAAAACTAGTTGGGTTGAGGGAGATAATTTTATTAAGTAAAGGACTAAGTTTGTTGGTAAGGATTTTAGAAATCAGATTATTGAAGAAGGTGCAAAGACTAATAGGTCTAAAATCACCCTAAAATCCTAGGTTATCTTTTTTTGGTATGAGAATAATAAAAGTAATAGAAAAATATTTGGGAAAAGGATTACCATTAAAATAATCAATCACAGCCTCAATCAAATTATTTTTAATAATAAACCAACATTTCTATAAAAATTGAGTAGTGGAACCCTCCGGACTAGCAACCGAATCAATGTTCATGCTATTTATTACTTTAAAAAATTCATCTTCATTAGGCACAATGGTAAGCAAATCATTATCATCATTATTAATAATAAAAGGAATCAGCTGAGATTTGGAAATAGCTTCACAAGGGCAATTCTTATTAAGCATATTTCTACAGTAATTAATAACCAAATCCTTAATCTCATTTTTATCCATAATCCAATCTTTGTAGTCATTTTAATTTTTTGAATATTATTCAAAGCTCTCTTTTTCTTAACCAAAGCATGGATATACCTAGTATTCCTGTCACCATCCATAATATCTTTACTACTAGCTTTTTGGCGCCAGTAAGTCTCTTCCATATTTTAAAAATTGACAAGTTTATCTTTCACTTCAGTCAATTATGTAAACTTAGAAGGATTAGATATAACAGAGACTTCAAGATCATAAACCAAATTTTCCATGAATTTAATATTAGTAAAAAGGTTTTTGAAACAATGCTTGTTCCACCAACCTAAATTTTGTTTAAGTCTTTTATGTTTAAACCAAAGTCTATGCATCCCCATAATTGAATTATCATGATGTCAAGGGGCTTTCAAATTCTTAGCTACAACATCAAAAAAATTAATATGTTGAATCCACATGCTCTAAAATCTAAAGGAGAGGAGTTTTTTAATTTATTAGAATTATGTTTAATAGAAAGAGGAGCATGATTAGACAAGGTTCTACTTAAATGATCAACATAAGTAATAGGCCATTGAGTAATCCAATGAGTATTAAAAGAATCATGTCCAACCTTTGCCAAAGTCTAAGTTTTCCCAAGTGTAATTAGAACCCTTAAAGCCAATATCAACTAAATTACAATCAAGGATCATATTGGAAAATTCTTCCATAGAATAAATATTGGAGAGCAACCACCACTCCATTTTAAAGAAAATAAAATAGTGTTGAAATCACCATCCACAAACTAAGGTTTGTTGAGAGGCAAAATTTCTCAAATTATCCCAAAGGAGGTTTCAAGATCTATAACAAGAAGCATAAACAAAAGAGCTCAAAACACAATAGTCACCATAAGAGATTTGAGCATTAATAACTTGTTCAAAATCATCAATAATAAAAACCTTAATGAAATTATTCCAAAAACACCAGATCTTATTACTAACATTAGAGTATAATTTGTTGTAGTCAATCATTCTAGCAACATGACTAATATTATTAGCATGAATAACAGGTTCCAAAATAATGAGTAAAGAAATATTATAAATGCGACAAAGTTTCTAATATGATTCTGAATATAGAGGTTACCAATCCCTCTAATATTACCAATAAGATAATTAAACATAATGAAGTAAAAAGGGGGAAAGAAAGGATAATTAATAGAAGAGTGAGAGGCTATAGTAGATCTAGTGTTTTTAGACAGTTTATGAGGCTAATTTTAACATTTTTTTTTGGCATGATAAGTTTGAAAACCATTTCCTTTTCCCCTAGAGTCATCATCTGAGTAAGATTTAGTAACATTGGTCACCAATTTAAGAGACTTCTCCAAGTGTTTATAGGGGAGTTCACCCTCTTATAAATCAAAGTTAAGTTGAAAAATAGGATTAACATGAATATCAAGATTAGAAATGAGCGACGGTGATGATTTAGAACCATTAAAAGCAGAATAGTTAAATCTAATAAATATTTTTTTAGCTAGTGACATCATTTAAATCCTCATTGAAAACTTAATTTTCATTGATCAAAGTTGGCATAGAAGCAAGGATAGAATCAAAGGAAATAGAATCATCATCCATAACCTTGAAAATTTGTTATTCTTAGCATTAGAAATTTTAAATTTAAAGAAGAGGTAAGAGGTAAATCATCTTTCCCATTAAAATCAAGCCATAGAGATAGTAGGATCCAAAATTGGTTCAACAGAAATGACCCTAATATTCAAGGAATCAACCTCAATAGTAGCCTTCATACCATTCTTAGGATTAGAGGTTGATTTTTGAACATATGTAGTGATTGGCTTATGACTAGGAACAAGATTTTATTTGGGAGGATTTCTCTTTTTTAAATGAGGATGGAGAATAAAGCAATCAGATTTTTCATGGCCATGAATTTTATAGTTAGAACAAAAAATTGGAAGATTCTCCAATTCAACCTTTTATGAATACCCATATTTTTTAGAGCCAATCCAAACTTCCTTAGGGTATTTTTTAGTTATGTCTAATTCCACTAGGATCTGAGCCAGAAGGCGAGATTTTCAGCGATACTTGGTCAAGTTGCAAAGGGACAAAAGAGCAATAAAAAAGCACATGATGTGTAACAAAATGAATGGGCATATTAGGAAGAGATAACCAAGGACAATAAGAGATTCCTCCTTAATGTCAAAAGGTGACCACTTGATAAGCATTTGATAATTAAAGATGAAGAGTGATGCACAAAATATGAATAATCTAGATCATTAGAAAGTTGAATCGAATATGAGGGTCAATAAGACCAATTGAGAAGGCACTATAAGCTTAAGATGATAAAAAAGGTGTAGATTTTATCCAAATTTTGATGACGTAAAGAAAATTTTCTAACAAGAGAGAATTCAAATGGTTTCTCCAATAATTCAACATCCACATCAGAGCACATAATGATTGGCAAACCATGAAAGATGTCAAAATGAGATTAACCAACTCAGCAAGGTGAGATGCCTTACTAGAGAGCACTTCCTTAAATGATTTAGTAAAATTTGAAGCATTTGGGCCACCGATCTAACAGATGTCTTAGCCAAATTATCCAAAATTTGAGGTGGAGCCATATAAATCAAACTCACCATAGCCATGATTAAAGACGAAGCATCATAATGTCAGACATTCAAGCTTTCATTCAAAATTGAAGCCAAATTGAGATCCCAAGCGGGGATGCCACTAAGAGGATGCAAAATCACCAGAGAGAAGAAGAGGGAGGAGAGTTTTTTTTAGGTTTAGGAGTTAGGGTTAGGGTTAGGGTTGGAGGTTAGGGAGGAGTTAGTTAGGAGTTAGAGTTAGGGTTAGGTTAGTTTAGGGTTTAGGCTTTAGTGTCTAGACTTTAAGGTTTAGGTTTTAAGGTTTAGGGTTTAAGTTTAAGTTTAGGGTTTAGGTTAACAGGTTTAGGGTTAGTTTAGGTTTAGACTTTAAGTTTACTTTAGAGTTTAAAATTTTAGGTTTAAGATTAGGTTAAGGTTAGTTTAGAGCTTAAGGTTTAGGGTTTAGGGTTAGGTTTAGGTTTTAGGGTTTTAGGTTTAGGTTTAGTTAGGGAGTTTAGGGTTTAGGTTTAGGTTTGGTTTAGGTTTAGGGTTTAAAATTATAGGGTTTAGTGTGTTTAGGTTTAGGGTTTAGAGTTTAATTTAGGGTTTAGGTTTATTTTAGGGTTTAGGTTTAGGATTTAGCTTTTAGGTTTAGGGTTCAAGTTTTAGTTTAGGGTTTAGGGTTTTTGGTTTTTTTTAATAGAGAATAAATTCATATTCAATATTTCTTCTTTTCGATTTCATCAACCAAATAACACACCAAGTTTTCTAAGACACAAGTGGGAACATAGATAAAAAATTAGCATGCATAAAGCAAATCAAAAACCCTAGATAACTAAAATCATCTCTATTGTAAAAACATAATTCCATAAGCAGTAGATTGGATCAACTATTCTTCAGTTTCCTTGGTTCCCATCATAACCACACTAGCTTCGCAAGTTACAGAATCCACCATAATATCCCCGATCTCTCTCTCTGCCATAACCACAGTTGTAACCTCTGTCGCTCCTCCCGCCTCCATAACCACCACCCACCTCCATATCCAATAGCAAAATCTAGGCAGGTTAATGGTGATGTTCACATGCTTAGGGTTTAGGTTTAGGAGGTTTATTAGGTTTTAGGCTTTAGGTTTATTTTTAATTTATTTAGTTACTTTAGGTTTGTTTAGGGTTTAGGGTTAGGGTTAAGGTTTAGGGTTTATGGTTTAGGGTTTAGGGTTTTGGATTTTTTAGGGTTTAAGGTTTTAAGTTTTTGGTTTAGGGTTTAGGTTTTAGGTTAGGGTTTGTTTAGGGTTTATGGTTTAGGGTTTAGGGTTATAGGTTTAGGGTTTAGGATTTAGGGTTTAAGGTTTTTTTTTAAAAGAAAATTTAAATTAGTTTAGGTTTATTTAGTATATTTATTTATTTTTTTTATTTATTTAGTTTATTTTTTATTTAATTTTATTTTTTTATTTAGTTTAGGTTTATTTTTTAAGTTTTAATTTTATTTTATTTTATAGGTTTAGTTTATTTTTTTTATTTTTTAGGTTTTATTTTTTTTAGTTTAGGTTTATTTATTATTAGTTTATTTTATTTTATTTAGTTTAGGTTTAGGTTTATGCTTTATTTATTTTAGTTTAGTTTATTCAAGTTTAGGTTTAATTATTTTTTTATTTTGTTTATTTTATTTTTATTTTAGGTTTAGGTTTTTTTAGTATAGGGTTTAGGTTTTAGTTTTTATTTTTTTTAGGTTTATTTTTTAGGTTTAGGTTTTTATTTAGTTTTTTATTTTTTTATTTTAGGTTTATTTTATTTTTATTTTATGTTTAGTTTTTATTTTATTTAGTTTTTTATTCTTAGGTTTATTTTATTTTATTTCATTTAGTTTAAGTTTTTATTTATTTTTTATTTTATTTTACTTTTAGGTTTAGGTTTATGTTTTAGCTTAAGTTTTTATTTTATTTTATTTTTAGGTTTTATTAAGTTTAGGTTTAGGTTTTTTTAGGTTTTAGGTTTAGACTTTAGGTTTAGGGTTTTAGGTTTATGGTTTTAGGGTTTAGGGTTTTATGGTTTTGATTTAGGTTTAGGGTTTAAGGTTTAGGGGTTAAGGTTTATGGTTTTAGGGTTTTTATTTTAGGGTTTTAGGGTTTAGATTTTTTATTTTTTTTGGTAAAAGGAAATTACCAAAAGTGAAGGATACAATGTCCTTAAAGGGATAAATCTCAAAGACTACTCAAAGAGCTACAAAGAAAAGAAAAATCCTCTAATACAAAAGAAAAAAAAAAGAAAGGAAAACTAAAAAAATAGCTATACACAAAATCCCCGGAGTTAGCATACCACAAGAACCAAGAGCAATGAAGGAAACCTAAAAAAAAAACTAAAGCGAGATAAACAATTAAAATAAAATAACAGACATAAGAGAAATGAAAGAAAAACTAAAGAAAAGGCTCAGATCAATCCAAACTTTAGAAGGGGCAACAAAATTTGAGTAGCTCAAAAGGAGGTTATAGTCACAAAAATGCCAACCAACAAAAAGAGTAAACATCCTAGCCATCATAGCCAACAAACCTCACAAAGGCACGAGCACACATAATAACCAATAAAGATCTAGAACCACCAAAAAAAGAAGAACAAATAGAGCCACCAACCGATCAATAATAGAAAAATTGAGCCAACAAAGAAAAATTCAAGCTAGCACAACCATCCAACCACCCAAAAGTAGTAGGGAGAAACAAAGTCACCAAGGAGAAATATCAGAAAGAAGCAAGGGGAAGAAGAGAAGCAAACAAACTCACCAACTCAACCAACTAAAGAAAAAAAAAGACCACACCACCAACCAAAATAAGTAACAACACAACCACCAAACCACAAAGGAAAGTACCACTCAAAACCAAACTAGCCCAACCTATAAAATAAAATAGAAGGAAGAAGCACAATAACATCACATCCGGAGAAGGCACCCAAAACCAAGAAGATCAAGACCAACCACAAAGCCCCCAAAGAAAAGCCAACCAACCAAAAGCCAAAAGTAAACCCATAAGAGATACCAATAAAAGTAAGAGCGTGTCGATAGCTGATAACCAAAATAGCTAAAGCTAGCATTCCAACCTATAAAATACAAGAATAAAATAAGAATAGAAAGTGCCCAAGAAAGAATAAGCCTCAAGACAAACCAAAACCACGAAGCTCCCAAATGAAGCCCCAAGAAAACCACCAATAGAAAAGCAAGAAAAAAATCTAAGAAAATCTAACATAAGGAAAATCGATTTATCTAAATTAGATAGCCCTCTTAATTTCTTAAAAATATTCACATTGGTAAACAAAGTAAAATTAGAGATTACAACCCAAACTGCTAAGAAATCACACAAGCATTACCTTCTCTTAAAATATGTAATTTTAAAAGAAAGTTTAGAGATAATAGCTTTAATATTTCTAATTTAATAAAAAGCTCAACATTACCCTTATGGTTAGAATTGATCATAGCAACAACCATCTCGCATTAGATTCCAACCAAATTATGAAAATTTCTATACAAACAAAGCTTAAGAGCATGATAAACAACCAACAATTAGCAAATATAGAATTAGTAGAGAGTGGAAAAGCCAAGATAATATTCCCAAGATTATTTCTAAAAATACCACCACAACTCAACTTGTTCTATGCTGTGAGCCATCAATATTAAATTTAATACAACAATTAAGAGGCTTAATCCAATGAATAATTTTATAATCAGACAAGTCACAATAAAAATTGATACCCAATTTAGAGGCAAGAAACTTGCAACCTCTAAAATTAGTACACTAAGAAAGCGACCTTATGTAAAGAAAAAAAATCTTATCTTTAGTCTAGCAATATTCCTCTTATAATTCATAGGCACATTATGATGCTTAGCATCATTTTGTCAAACCAAATAAACCAAATCAAAGTAATAGCCACCATAATTTTGATATGCCCTTTAACATTTAAGAAAATAAGAGTCAAGAAGTTGCATTAAAGTTAAATTACCATTAAAACAACTTAATTTAAATAAATCCTCATACCAACTCAAACTTTAGATGTAATGGCACCATTAACAAAAACATGACTAACATTCTCAATATGATAGCAACACATGCATTTAAAGCGTGGATAAAAACCTTTGTTTAAGAGTAAAGAATCAATAGCAATACAATCCCTTAAAATTCTCCACACAAGTATATAATAACAAGTAGAAATAATATTATTCCCAATTTTAAGGAAAATAGGAGAAGAGGATTTTTTTAACTCTAATACAGTGCCAAGTATCTATTGGTGTTTTCTAATAGAGAAAAGAAATGACACCACATAGAGTTTAGAAATATTTTATTTAGATGACCAAATACAACATTAAGGAATAAACATATTATCTCAAAGATAAACATGCTCTCTGTAATGGATTGATCATTTCAATAAAAGACTCCTAAGGCTAATGGGCCTTTTGTACTAGAGTATTTTCCCTAAACTACATGGAAAGGTAGAACAGGTTTATTTTATCTTGGGATCATGGTTTCTATAAAGGCAAGCCTCTAGTTAATTACATCTTAGGAACTCTTCCTAAGAATACTCTCGATTAAAGAAATAAATGGTTATTCTTAAAGACTACTAAAGTATCTTTCAAAGGATTGATTTTTGGAAATTTGATTCGGAGAGGTCCAAATTGGAGAGAGTCATTTTCAGAGTCAAATGGGAAAGAGTAGGAAATGCCTATTATTGGGATACCTAGACATTTCTACTATCCTATGACTGGGCTTCAAATTTGGTATTTAATTTTAGATTTTTAGTTGTCATTTTCTTAGAAATCTAGAGCTTAGATTCTAGTAGAACAAGATTATAGAAATACCTAAGGTTGAAGACTTATTCTTAAAAAGGATGCTTTAGAACCTAGTCTACAGTGCTTGACACATGTCGGATGCTTGACCTAGTTCTATCTTGGAAATCATTGGCCATTCTCCTCACACAGAGGAACTAGCCTATTCGACTCTTCTGACTTACAACAACGAGAAAGCTACCAACTAACACCACCTAAGCGTATTTTAAATTTATGAAGATAGGTCACATGAATGCAAGATGGCTATGCTGTTGCATTTTTATGAAATTAGACTCACTCCCAAATCCCTAAGATCATGTAGGGCATGAGGATTCATCTAACTAATGCATATTTTCTAGGTTTTATGAATTTTGACTCAAGATTCATTTAGGTCATAAAAATGCAATTTATTCCTAATGCATGAAATTAGAAAAAGTTTATGGGCCAGATAATAATAGAAAAAGGTGTTCTTCCATCATAGGCTCCCAAACGTCAAGCCCAAGTTCTCTAGCAAAGATGGAAGCCCTTCCTTAATCAAGAGTGAAACAATTAATTTATGCATGATGTTAAAACATCCAACTAAGGGGTTGCTACATATTTTATCTTGCTTTAATGCCTAGGCTTTTATATGAAGATTATGAATTGCATTTATTTTTATGTTTCAATTGATTTAGTTGGGTAAAAAATTTATCCATGAGCCTACATATAGGCATACATCACAATACAAACATAGCATAGAAAGAAACCTAGAAAAAGCATGTTGTTTCTATTGCGCCCCCAAAATAAATCAAGCTAAATTAAATTATATAAGAAAAGGTCGATGCGGCGGATATCGCTATACACCCTAGAAGAAAGAAAAATGGGGGGTTCTTATACAACCGACTACAAGTTTAGATCTATGGGTCTTCTTTCGAAAGTCTCTTCTTTAGGGACATCCATCCCCCAGGGACCACTACACCATCTCCTGGTTGGGTTACTCACTAATCCTAGACCCCATAGATCTAACCTAATTCTATGCTCAAATTTACATTTAAAATTTAAAGAAATCCACACAAAATAGATGTTAGGAAATACACACACACACAAAGCTTTATATTTCACAAACATACGGGCTTAGCATTAGTTGCTTGCCGCCCACTGTCTTATGGACTATGTTAAAGTTTTTAGCACCAAGATAACAATTTTATGATTTATTTATTACAGCGATCCCTTTAGCTCTTGCAAAAAAATAGTGTTAAATATAGAAAGAACACCCTAACATCAGTCTAACAAACAAAATGAGGCATCGGTCTAAAGCAATATACCACCAATATGTGAAGTACAACCAGATTAAAAGAAAATCATAGAATGATCTAACTAGATCTAGAGTCTATGACCTAAATGATCTAGTGTGTAAAAGAGGAGTTTGTGTGGTAAGGCTTTGCTAGGCTCCTTTAAGTTCATGTTTCAATTTAATTTTGATTTTGTTTAATTTTACCTTTGGGAGTTTCAATTCAAATAATTTAATGATCTAATTTCATTTTATTCCATTTTATTTTTTTTTAAGGTTGTATAGGATTTCAAGAATAAAGAATGGAATGATTCCATTTTGGATGGAGCTCTTTCCATTCAACATCTAATTCTAATGAAGTTTCCAAAAGTCTAACTAAGATCCTTAAGTTTCTTAATTAATCCTTTTGATGTTGTTTATGTTTGGATTGGTTTTATGTTTTATTTCCTTTTGAATTTTAGATTTGATTTGAGTTATTTCATTTGTTTGAATTGCTTTGTTTGATTTTATTTGTTTGATTTGTTTCATTTTGAAATAAGCTATATGGGTTTCATTTGATTTGGTTCATGTTAATTTAAAGAGTTTAGATTAAAGTTTGATTTCATTCAATTTAATTTAAGTTTATTAAATCACAGATTTGTAAGCTTAAAGTTTAAGTTCATTAATATGAATTTACCTTAAGTTTGTTCATGGATTAGGCTTAACCTAAAGTACTTAGGTTATTATTTGATCGATTTAATTGACCAAGTTTTAGATTCATTCTTAAATTCATTAGAGATGAGTGTTTTCATTAAATTTCATTGATTCAAAGTTTAAAGTTTAAGTTAATTAATAATTTTGTTAACCTAAGGTTTTACTTCATTAACTTAAGATTGAGTTTGATCACTTCAATTGACTTAGAATATTTAGAGAAGTTCCTTAATAGTTTTTTCATGTTTGATTGAAATTGATTTGAATTACCATTTAATTTAATAGATTAATTAATTTCTTAACCTAATATTTGATTAACATTGACCTAAGGATTTTAGAAAATTAACAACTTCTAATCCATAGATCAATTGGGATTGAAAATTTTGGCAAGTGGGGTTACATGCTAATTTCAAAATTTCAAAGTTTCATTTTGATTAGATTTGTAATTAAGGATGTAATTAAGGTTTTAATTATTTTATTAAAACCTAAATTAGGCCTAATTCAATTAGATTCAGTTAAGAGTTTTATTTTTTATAAATTCCTCAAATATCTTTCCAATGAGGTTTATTCATAATTTTTGGTTGTTGATTTGCTATGATTTAATTAAATTCAGGTTATTTAATTGACTTATTTAATTCATTGAATTACCTAATTAGGTCAATTTAAGGATTTTTAGGTTTAGTTGAGTTTAAGTGATGTTTTAATGTTCACTGAAGTTCATTAGGTGATTTAAGGTTGTTAGATTAAAATTCCATAATTATTTCATTAAGGATTAATTAATTTGATTAATTTAAAGGTTAAGCATATTAAATTTCAATTTCCTTTGAATTGATTAATTTAATCCCCAAAATTCATCTAAGGTGTGTTTTATGTTTTTCATTTCCCCAAAGTTTCAAATTAATTGGATTATTAATTAGATAGTAATTAAGGTTTAATTTTTTTAATAAACCAAAATTAAGCGAAAAAGACCCAATAAAAATTAGGGTTTTAATTTCTTTGGATTCCTCTCATCAAGATGAATCCATAGAGCTTTCGTTTGTACTTTTTTTATTTATATTTATTTTTCTATAAATTTTATAAGATTCTATTAATTTTTTAATTATTTTAACTGTTAAATAATGGTATTTAATGGTTTTAAGTGAAGGGGCTGAGGATCCATGTCATGTGGCGTCCATCCGTGGCACCGCGGGTTGGTCCATGGGAGTCTCGTCTTTGGTTATGCGGGATGATCTTGGACCATTCGATGAAGATCGGTGGTCAATCGATCCTGATTCTAAGGGAGAAAATCATCATCACCTAGATCTGGAGTCCAATCCAAATACATGGATTGGATGCTCATCTCCTTCATTTCTGGGGAGAGCCATTCATAGTATTTTGCTAATTATGAATGATCTAGAGCATGAAATCAAGTGATTTCAATTGCTACACGATCATTGAAGGATATCCTATGATCATATATGGTTTGATCTTATTGAAGATCACGTTTTGTTTGAAAATGATAACAACCAAATTCCTTAAGGAAAAACTCAAGATCATTAATGGCATACCTCAATTCATTGGATGATTGGCTTTAGAATTGATCCTAGAGCTTCTAAACATCAAATCGAACTTGCTTGCCAAAGGAATTAGGTTAATTCCTCACTAATTGTTCTCTAGACCAACCCTTGGCTTGAAAATTTTAGCTTCTAGGGTTTGCAATGGTTAAGAACACTTGGGAGGGGAAGAGCTTTCATTTGGCTTGTTTGGATGTATGAAGGTGAAGGGAACTTCATTTCTCCTTGGGGAAGAGTGTATCTATGTTTTTGCTATGTGGCTGAGAGCTTTAAATCCCTTTCCTGGCTAATCCTTGGTCAGCTAGGGGCCATGAAGAGAGCTTGGAAGCTTGCTAGGATCCCCTCTCTACCTTACAAGTGTCTAGGCTGAAGAGGTGGGAAGATAGGGAAGGAAAATTGGATTTTACCTTCCCTTGGTGAATTTTTCAATTCATTTTGGGTTTTTTCATTTAGTTCCTTTGGTGGCTTAGTTAAGGAGATTAATTAGCACTTAATTCCCTCATTAGCAAGGCTTAAGAGGATTAGTCTCCATCCCATATGCATTGGTTGAAAGTGATTTGAATTTTCCTTGGGTTTGAGTTTAATGTAACCTATTTAGGTTATTTTGATTTAAGGAATTTAACATGCCTAATCTAGGCCTCAATGGACTCAATTTTCTTTGTTATTATGATCAAACATGTTATTTGATCATTTGAAATATATTTGATGAATTAATTTGGTCAAATTTTAGTGGGTTGACTTTTGACCAAGTGGGCCCAGTCAATCCTAGGTTGACTAGAGTTCACTTTAGGTTTGACTTTGAACTTCCATTTTTCATTGATTTACTTGATTTAATTTATGTTGGATATTTGACTTGGTTTTGCATCAAACTAAGTATTGGATTTAGCTCAAAATGCATTTCTAAGTTACTAAGCATAGTGACTTGGATGAATTAGAAAATCTCTATTTGAACTTAAGATCTTCATTGCTAAAATGACCACTTCCAAATGAATGACATTGGACCCCAATATGTGTAGTGGATTCATACACACATATTGGTGTTGACAGATCAACATACAACCATAAGCTTGGGGTTCCAATTCATGATTTTAATTTTGATTTGAATTTTGTTTAGGTTTTGATTGTGAAAGATAGGTATATGTATACCTATCTTTGCTTTGGAGGTGATTCATTCTAGAAACTTAACTTCATTAAGTTCTAGGATGAATAGGAATGGAATCAATGATCAATTCCCAATGCAATCACTATGCTCAAAGGGACTTACTCTTAAAATAGAATAGTGGTGATCCATGTGATTAGCTAATAAGATGGGGTCATTAAGGGCATGGTCCATCTAGTTAGCTAAAGAGAGAGAGAGGTCTTTAAAGACATGATCCAATCCTCAAAAGCTATCTTTGGGAGAAGAGGCTTGAAATGATCTAATCCCTGACAGACTACTAAATAGGGGTCAAATGGACTTAATCCTATTTTTGAGTAGTCCAAAGAAATGGGGCCTTCAATGGCTTGGTTCCATTCCATAGAAATTTGAATAGGAAGCCAACTGGGAACTTACTTTATTTTGTTAGAAAGAATGCCGAGTAGGGAACTTACTTCTTTTTTATTAGAAAGAATGTCGACTGGGGACTTACATCTTTTTTATTAGCTAATAAGATGGGGTCATTAAGGGCATGATCTGTCCTAATTAGATAAAAAGAGAAAAGGGGTCCTTAAAGACCTGATCCAATCCTTAAAATATGATGCCAACTAGGGACTTACTCTAATGTGATTAGCTAATATGATGGGGCCATTAAGGGCATAATCTATCTTAATTAGTTGAAAAAAAGGAGAGGGGTCCTTAAAGACATGATCCAATCCTCAAAATAGGATGCGGGACTTACACTTATGTAAGATGCTGAGTGGGGGACTTACTCTTACTTGATTAGAAAGAATGCTGACTAAGGAACTTACTTCTTTATGATTAGAAAGAATGCCAACTGGGGACTTACTTCTTTCTGATTAGCTAATAAGATGGGGTCATTAAGGGATTGATCCATCTAATTAGCGAAAGAGGAGAGGGTCCTTAAAGACATGATCCAATCCTCAAAATAGGATGCCAGGGACTTACTCTAGATGTTTAGAAAGAATGCTAACTAAGGGACTTACATCTTTGGCTATTAAAATGGTGTCATAAAGACTTGAACCAATCTAAATAGCTGTAACATGAAAGGGGTCACAATGACTTGATCCAATCATGTACATAATAGTAGGATGCCGACTGGGGACTTACTCTTAGATGTTTAGAAAGAATGTCGATTAAGGGACTTACATCTTTCTGGCTATTAGAAAGGGGTCATAAAGACTTGATCCAATCTAAATAGCCTGTGTAACATGAAAGGGTCATGACTTGATCCAATAATACACAATAGTAGGATAGCTAGGGACTTACTCACGAGTTTTAGAAAGAATTGACTAGGGACTTATATCTTTACGGCTATTAGAAAGGGTAAGACTTGATCCAATCTAAATAGGTGTAACATGAAAGGGGTCACAATGACTTGATCTAATCATGTACACAAAAGTAGGATCTTTGGGGACTTACATCTTTGGATTAGAAAGGGTTAGAAAGACTTAATCAATCTAAATAGCACTGTAACATGAAAGAGTCACAATGACTTGATCATCATGCATGTACACAATAGGAATGGTGCCACAAAGGCTTTCTCCAACTATGGAAAGTAGGAATGGTGCCACAGGGCTTGCTCCAAACCTACAAAGATAGTTTTCATGAATGGTGCACAAGGCTTACTCCAAACCTAGAAGGACATGAGAAAGGTGCCACAAAGGCTTGCTCCCATCTCAAGTCATGTATAGGAAAGGTGCCACAAAGGGCTTGCTCCCACCTTATAGGTGATATGAAAGATGAAAAAGAGGTCAAAGTGACTTACTCTAATCCCCAAAAGTTTTGACTAATAAGTGAGTTTCATGAACTTGATCTTTACTTGATCAGTCTGACTTGATGAAAGGGTGATAGAAGGTTTGCTTCCATTTCTTGATTTCACTAATACTCCTTACACATGAAGAAGTTTAGTGAAGAAGGTTTCAAAGAGTTGGAATTTATTTTTTTGAAGGAGGATTTGGGTATATTTTGGACCCAATGCTTTTCTTATGCCATGAGCATAAGTTCATCATTTTTCTTTCTTTTTTTTTTCATCTCAAAGTTACAATGAACCATGCTAGATGTCCATGTCATTGAAGGCAAGACATCATGGGGTACTAACACGAGAATTCTATCTTTTTTGAGCTTGCATGTGACTAGTTCTTTAGGTAGTAAGAACCAAAGTCAACAGTGCTTCTCAAATGTAATTTCTTTTTCTTTTTTGTTTGGACATGTATGTCATTTTTGCTTTGTTGACATGAATCAACAACTTATGGGGCATTCTCTTGGGATCAATAGAGATCAAAGATTCCTTTAAAGCTTTCAAAGTGAATGAGAATCAAGATAATCTTTTGGATTCTCATGGAACAAAAATTTTATCCCACAATAATAAAATTGAAAGGATTAACTTATTAAAAAAATTAAGATTCTCTAATAAGTTTGAAATTGAATTTCTTCAATTAATTTATTATTCTTTAAAGGATATATGAAATGAAATTTCAACTATCTTTGATTCATTTCTTATTTTTTTGCATTTTTTTATCCTTCTATATTTTACAAGGTCTTTGAAATTACTTCAAAAGTAAATTTCAAGACTCTATATAGTAACAAGATTGTTCTTCAAATCATATTGATGTTTCTTTTATTTTCTTTTTCTTCTTTGGCAAGATTTTCAATATAACCCTCAACTAATTGAAAGTGGGATTATAAGAAATCTTGATCATGACCCTTTTGCTAAATTGCCCCAAATATTTTGAGATTGAATGATATGACTCTATAATAGAATATTCTTACAAGGATTCTGAATGTCATATCATATGCTTTCAATTCTTCTTTTCTAGAATTATTTTAATTTGACAATTTTTCAGATAAGTTATCCTTAAGAAGGATAATCTTATGCATGAAAGTCTTTTTGATTTTGAAATGAAATATGGGTAATATGAACCCATTTTCAAGGTAAGATTCTACCTAGTGGATGTTTCATATAATGATGTTAGCTAACCAAGAAGAAAGTTTTCTTCTCATATACATCCATCATTTTCTAGCTTTTAATTTAGCAAAATTTTTGCTTTCTTTTGGAATTTGACCACAATCTTCAAGTGACTTAGTTTATGGAAATGGAATCAAGCTTAAGTTTATAGACTACTACATCTGGAGATCATTTCAATTTATTTCTAGGTAAAGTAGTCTTTAAACCCAAAAGATAGGTTGATCAAGTCATCAATAACTCATTAAAGTTAGATCATTGATATCAACTTGTCAATGTGGAATGGGATTTTCTTCAAATTCTAAGGTGCATCCCAAACTTGAAGACTATATAAATCTCCAGACACATCTAAACAAAATTCATGCATTGTACTAGAGTGCCTTTTGAAAGTTAGGACCCAAACCACTTAAGCTTTTATCATGCAATGGCTCTATGATTCCATAACTTTTCTTGTTTATGGTTATAGGCCACTTGCAATGGAATCAGTATACTCAATGAGATCTTTGCCATACAAAGGATATGGACCCTTGGAAAAGAAGATCCACTATCTTTTCTTTTAACTTGACAAGCTCACCCAATCATGGCAAAGGCTAAAATGACAAAGTATGAGATATCTGCTTATTTTTGTTCAACTAGGGACAACTTTCGACTTCTAACCCTACCACTTTATCTTGATGTGGAGAAGTTTAAACTTAAAATGTCCATTTACATTGGGTATTTTCACTTCATTTGTAATGGAATCGAGTATACTCAATGGGACCTTTGACATTCAAAATATGGACTTGAAAGAAGATCCACTATCTTTTGTTTAACACAAGTGAGCTCACCCAATCATGGCAAAGGCTAAAATGACAAAGCATGAGATATCGATTATTTTTTGTTTAGCTAGGGACAATTTTAACTTCTAACCCTACCATTTTATTTTGATGTGGAGAATTTTAAAGTCAAAATGTCCACATGCTTAGAAATTTTAGACTTCATTCTTTTGCTCTTGGATATAGTCCTTCCATCCCTTTACTTTTCTTTCTTTCTTTCTTTTGGTAATATTCTGATTTCATTTCTTTATGAAAGGTTACATTTGGTAATTTTCCTAGTTACAAGATTCACTAAGAAGATAGATGTATTTAACTCATTTCCATAACATTTCACTCTTTATGAAATGACTCCACTAAATGATTTGCTAGGAAATTTGATGTATTTGACTTTTTGTCCAAATACAACATTATATTGATTGATATGATTCAAGTCTTTGCTTGATTGATCATATAATATGATCCAACATTTCTATTTTTTTCATCTTTTCATGGAACAACAAATCTAGTAAAGCCATTTAAAATTGGTAAAATGACTTTCTAAAGATGTTACACTTATGAATTCAAAATTATTTAGTGGGTGAGTCATTTAAGATTGGCATAATGACTTCCTTGAAAACTTTACACTTCTGAAATCAAAATTTTCTAATGGAATCAAATATGTAGTGAGGTCATTTAGGAGTAGCAGAATGATATTCCTAAAGACTCAACACTTTAGGATGAATATGAACATCCTTCAATAATCAATATGTTTCTTCTTTTTCTTTCCATTTGATTCCCTTCTTTTTTCTTATTTGGGCTGGATAGGACCATCCAAGAGCATTTAAAGATGTTTCATGAATTCTGAAGTTGCTCTTTTCATGTTTGAATTTTTTATCTTCAATCAACAATGTGATTGAGACTAAGTTCTTTTCTAGGTTGAGTTTTCAAGATTGAATTTTCATGAAGCTGAAAATTACTTTCTTTATTTGATTGAATTTATATGGCACCATCTTATCAAAGCTTGATTCGAATTGAGCCTATATAAATTCACTTTCTTGTTTATAATTAATGATGACTGATGCACCCGGATCAACAAGTGGTTTAGAGATTTTCTTCTTTTGAATTTTGACTAAAATGTCAATAAGTTCTTAGTAGTCTATCTTCATCATAGAAGATAACCTAGAAACTTTTCATAGTGGAATACCACATCGAAAGTTGCTTATAGTTAAGTAAGGAAAATTTCATGATTATGTAATGCCTTGCTTTACTTTCATTTCTTTTCATTTTTTTATTTTATTTCATATTTCATATTGTTTTAATAGAGCATTATGATGCTTGATTTTGCAAGCAACTTCTCTAAGATGGGCAAGACATCACATTTTGAAGATGACTCATTTGCCATTTTTTTAATGTCATTTGAGGTGGTATAACTCTACCATTTTGAATTTGATTTCAAGAATTTCCCTTTTGATATGGAAGGTAGGTCTAACTCTATCCTCAATAGATCAATAGACCTCATGATCTATTCATTTAAAGGATCATCATTTAAAAGAGGACCCTCTAGGGTATATGTTGTGCTATTAGAAAGTCAAGTTTGATTTGCATTCTTTTATAGCACATATAAGATTAAAGGTAATCTCAACTTGCAATGAAATCTTTGACCACCATACTTGACATTAAGACAATTTCAAATAGGTCATAAGACATTGCAAAGGATTCTCCTTAGGTTCACTTTGTATTGAAAGCATATAATGGCTTAGTCTATGATAGAAAACTAAGGCTTTCTTCATTCATTTGGATTGACAATGTCTAAGTGATTTATCTATCAACTAATTAGAGATAAAAGTTTCATATTTTTACTCAGAGATAGAAATATCACCCTTAGGACCCAATCTAAGATCATGATTTATTTAGAAGGATTTAACTCTTCATTTATTTTTTCTTCATGATTTAGCTTTTATAATTAATTAAATCCATTCACAAAATATCATTTCATTTAATGAGAGAAAACTCTCCTTAAGAAAGTTGATTTAAATTTATTAGTTTAAATTTCATTCATTTCAACTTTATAAAGAGAATTTGAATTCTCTTTTGCTACCCTCTCTTTTCTTCGATTGATTATGAGCAAGAAAGAGTCATTTCACTTTTGTTTTTTGTTTATGTCATTTCATCTTCCTCTTTTGACTCTCTCTAAGCTCTTAAGAATTTAAGGTTTGAAAAGGTCTAAAAGGGTTACCTCAAGTCACTCTTAGATTTGGCCAATCGGCTTGAACAACTTTTCCAATATTCTAGTGGACTTGTGGAAATGAATTGAGATTAAAGATTTGCATTTATGTAAAATTTTCTTCTATAGAAATAGAAGATTCACATTTAGTTCCTTAATCAACCTACTAAGGTCAATAAGGCATTATCTTTTGGGATGATTTTTATTTTTTATCCTTTTTTTTTAAAATTCTATTCAAACTTCAATCATGGTGGTAAAGGGGCAATAGGCATAACTATTCTACCTTTTGATTTGGATTTTCTCGATTTGAAGGAAGCCTTCATTTCAATCTACATCCTTAGGTGTTTGCCATCTTTGAATGTAGTAAAACAAAGGGTATCCATTCAAGGACCCTATCTTGATTATCTTTAGCTCTAGTACAAAGCCAAAGTAAGATCAAGAATAAGTTTAACTTTGAGACTTTATTTTTGGAGATTTGCTTTTCAAATTTTGAAGTACTTTTCATACTTTTTTAAATTTAACATTTCTTTTCCATATTGGAATGGTTTCAAATCCATCTTGACCAGATTTAGGTCTTAACAAAAATGACTTGGTTTTCATTTATTTCCCTCATTTTATTTCAGGATTTGGTTCTTAGACCAAATCGTTTAACTAAACAAAGAGTTCTAGAACCTCTATCCAAGATGTTGGGTAGGCTCAACCAAGAATGAAATGGAGAGGTATCCAACGAAAAGAAAGGTAGTCTTGACTAGTGAGTGGCACTAGTACACTACCAATATATAGAAATAACCCTTTACTTCTAAGATGGAGAGAACTAATCCCAAGCGAATTAGCCAAAAATGGTGTTTTTCTAGAATAGAAAAGAAATGACACCACATAGAGTTTAGAATATTTTATTTAGATGACCAAATATGACATTAAAGAATAAACATATTATCTCAAAGATAAACATGCTCCTTAATGGATTCGATCATTTCAATAAAAGACTCCTAAGGCTAATGGGTCTTTCGTGTATGTAGTATTTTCCCCAACTACATGGAAAGGTAGAACAAGGTTTATTTTATCTTGGGATCATGGTTCCTATAAAGGTAAGCCTATAGTTAATTACATCTTAGGAAGGGTGTCTTCTTAAGAATACTCGATTAAAGAAATACATGGTTATTTCTAAAGACTACTAAGGTAGCTTTCAGGATTGATTTTGGAAATTCAATTGGGTGAGGTCCAAATTGGAGAGAGTCATTTTCAAGAGTCAAATGGGAAAGAGTAGGAAAAGCCTATTGATAGGGATACCTAGACATTTCAACTATCCTATGATTGGGCTTCAAATTTGGGATTTAATTTTAGATTTTAGTTGTCATTTTCTTAGAAATCTAGGGCTTAGATTCTAGAAAGACAAGACACAAAATGCCTAGGGTTGAAGACTTATTCCTAAAAGGATGCTTCAGAACCTAGTCTACAAGTGCTTTTGAAACATGTCAGATGCTTGACCTAGCTCTATCCTTGGAAATCATTGGCCATTCTCCTCACCTAAGGGAACTAGCCTATTCGACTCTGACTTACAACCTAGAAGGCTACCAACACCACCTAAGCATATTTTAAATTTATGAAGTCGTCACATGAAAGCAAGATGGGGTGTTGCATTTTAGAAAGAAATCTATGAAACTAGACTCACTCTAATCCCTAAGATCATGTAGGCATGAGGATGCATCTAACTAATGCATATTTTTTAGGTTTTATGAATTTTGACTCAAGATTCATTTAGGTCATAGGAATGCAATTTATGCCTAATGCATGCAATTAGAAAAGGTTATGGGAAATAAGAATAAAGAAGGTGTTCTTCCATCATAGGCTCAAAGGTCAAGCCAAGTTCTCTAGCAAAGATGGAAGCCCTTCCTTAATCAAGAGTGAAATAATATGATTTATGCATGATGTTAAAACATCCAACTAAGGGGTTGCTACATATTTTATCTTTCTTTAATGCCTAGCTTTTATATGAAGATTATGAATTGTATTTATTTTTATGTTTCAATTGATTTAGTTGGGTAAAAATTTAGTTTATCCTATGAGCCTATGTCTAGGCATACATCACAGCATAAACATAACATAGAAAGAAACTTAGAAAAGCATGTTGTTTCTATTGTACACCCAAAATAAATCAAGAAAAATTAAATTATATAAGAAAAAGGTCAATGATAGAACAGATCAAAGAAAGAAAATGGGTAATGAAGTTACCCTTATACAACCCAAACTACAAGTTTAGATCTATGGGTCTTCCAAGAAAGTCTCCTTCTTTGGGACATCCATCAAGCCCACAGGGACCACTACACCATCTGGTTGGGTCAACTCTAATCCAAACCCCATAGATCCTAACCTAATTCTATGCTCAAATTTATATTTAAAATTTAGAATAAATCCTATACCCAAAGAAAATAGATGTTAGAAATACACACACACGCAGCTTTATATTTCACAAACATACGAGCTTAGTATTGTTTGCTCCACTATCTTATGGACTATGTTAAAGGATTTTAACTGCAAGAAAATAATTTTATGATTTATTTATTATAGAGATCCCTTTAACACAACCCCATAGAAAAGTGTTAAATCTAGAAAGAACACTAACATTAGTCTAACAACAAACAAGTATCTATAGCAATACACCACATAGACATGTGAAGTACAACATAAAAGATTAAAGAAAATTAGAAAATGATCTAACCTAGTTCTAGAGTCTGTGACCTAAATGATCTAGTGTGTGTAAAAGAGGATTTTGTGTAGTAAGGCTTTGATTTTGTTTAATTGTTACCTTTGGACTATTTCAGTTCAAATAATTTAAAGATCTAGTTTTATTTTTATTCCATTTTACTTTGTTAAAGTTGTATAGGTTATCAAGAATGAAGAATGGAAAGATTCCATTTTTGGATGGAGTTCTTTCCATTCAACATCCCAATTCCTAATGAAGTTTTCAAAAGTCTAACTAAGATCCCTAAGTTTCTCAGTTAATCCTTTGATGTTGTTTATGTTTAGATTGGTTTTATTTTTCTTTTCCTTTTGAATTTAGATTTGATTTGGATTTTGTTTGATTTAATTTGTTTGGTTTGTTTCATTTTGAATTAAGCTATATGGGTTTCATTTGATTTGGTTCATGTTAATTTAAAGAGTTTAGATTAAAGTTTGATTTCATTCAATTTAATTTAAGTTTATTAAATTATGGATTTGTGTTTAAAGTTTAAGTTCATTAATATGAATTAGTACCTTAAGTTTGTTCATGGATTAGCTTAACCTAAAGTACTGTTAATTTTTGATCTGATTTAATTGACCTAAGTTTTAGATTCATTCTTAAATTCATTAGAGATGAGTGTTTTCATTAAATTTCATTGATTCAAAGAAGGTTTGCTAATTAATAATTTTGTTAACCCAAGGTTTTACTTCATTAACTTAAGATTGAGTTTGATCACTTCAATTGACTTAGATATTTAGAGAAGTTCCTTAATAGTCGATGTTTGATTGAAAATGGTTTGAATTTCCACTTAATTTAATAGATTAATTAATTTCCTTAACCTAATATTTGATTAACATTGACTTAAGGATTTAGAAAATTAACAACTTCTAATCCAGATCAATTGGGATTTTTTTGGCAAGTGGGGTTACATACCAATTTCAAATGTTCAAAGTTTCATCTTGATTAGATAATTAGGGGAGTAATTAAGGTTTTAATTATTTCATTAAAACTTAAATTAGGCCTAATTGAATGAGATTCAGTTTGGGTTTTATTTTTTTATAAATTCCTCACCAAAATATCTTTCCAATGAGGTTTATTCATAATTGTTGGTTAACTGTTGATTTACTATGATTTAATTAAATTCGTTATTTAATTGAATTATTTAATTCATTTAATTACCTAATTAGGTCAATTTAAGGATTTTAGGTTTAATTGAGTTTAAGTGATGTTTTAATGTTCACCAAGTTCATTAGGGTGATTTAAGGTTGTTAGATTAAAATTCCTTAATTGTTTCATTAAGGATTAATTAATTTGATTAATTTAAAGGTTAAGCATATGAATTTTCAATTTCCTTTGAATTTAGAGAATTAAATCCCCAAAAATTCATCTAAGGTGTGTTTTATGCTTAATTTCAATTCCCCAAAGTTTCAAATTAATTGGATTATTATTTAGAGAGTAATTTGAGTTTAATGTTTTTCAATTAACCCAAATTAAGGGAAAAATACCCAAAAAATTAGATTTTATTTCCTATGGATTCCTCTCATCAAGATGAATCCATAGAGCTTTCATTTGTATTTTGATTTATATTTATTTTTCTATAAATTTTATAAGTTTTAATTTTTTAAGGATTTTAAATCATTAAATAATGGTATTTAACGTTTTAAGTGAAGGGCCCAACGGATCTCATGATGTGGCACAAATGTGGTCCCTCCGCGGTGTCATGCACGGGTTGGTCCATTAGAGCCCCACGCCACATCATCAAGATCATGGTCTAGATCGATCCCATTCCTCTTAAAGGGAAAAATCATCCGTACCTAGATCTAGATCGTCCAATCCAAATACATAGATTGGATGGCAGAGGGTTCATCTCCTTCTTTTCCTATAGGAGTCGAGAGTCATTCATAGTGTTTTCCTAATTGTGAACGATCTAGAGAATGAAATCAAGTGATTTCAATTACTACACAATCATTGAAGGATATCCTATGATCATATATGATTTAATCTTATTAAAGATCATGTTTGTTTGAAATGATCACAACCAAATTATTTAAGAAAACTCAAGCTCATTAATGGCATACCTCAATTTGTTGGACAATTGGAATTGATCTAGAGCTTGAACCTGAATCAAACTTGCTTGCCAAAGGAATTGGGTTAATTTCTTAGATTGTTCCTAGACCAACCCTTAGCTTAAGAAATTTTGGCTTTAGTGGTTTGCAATGGTTAAGAACACTTGAGGGGGGAAGAGCTTTCATTTGGCTTCTTTGGATGTATGAAGGTGAAGGGAACTTCAATTCCTGGGGAAGAGTGTATCTGTTTTGCTATGTGGTCAAGAGCTTTAAAGCTCTTTTGGCTAATCCTGGTTGGCTAGGGACATGAAGAGAGCTTGAAGCTTGCTAGATTCCCCTCTCGCCTTACAAGTGTCTAGTCAAGAGGTTGGGGAGATAGGGAAGGGAAAATGGATTTCATGAATTTTTTTTAATTCATTTTGGGTTTTGTCATTTAGTTCCTTAAGTGGCTTTGTTAGGGAGGTTAATTAGCACTTAATTCCCTCATTAGCAAGGTTTAAGAGGATTAGTCTCCATCCCATATGCATTGGTTCAAAGTGATTTGAATTTTCCTTGGGTTTGAGTTCAATGTAGCCTATTTAGGTTATTTTGATTTAAGGAATTTAACTTACCTAATCTAGGCCTCAATGGACTCAAATTTCTTTGTCATTGTGATCAAAACATGTTTATTTGATCATTTGAAATATTTTGATGATTTAATTTGGTCAAATTTTAGTGGGTTGACTTTTGACCAAGTGGGTCCACTTAAGTCAATCCTAGGTTGACTAGAGTTGACTTTAGTTTGACTTTGAACTTCCATTTTATTTTCATTGATTTACTTGATTTAATTTATGTGGATATTTGACTTGGTTTTGCATCAAACCAAGTAGATTGGATTTAGCTCAAAATGCATTTCCTAAGTTACTAAGCATAGTGACTTGATATTGAATTAGGAAATCTCTATTTGAACTTGAGATCTTCTCATTGCTAAAATGACCTCTTCCAAAAAATGAGGTCAATAGATTTTAAAAGAAAATTCTCCATTACTAGAAATTTTGAAAATTTGATCCAAAAAATTACCTTCAATAGAAATATTAATGATGTTATTACTAATGAAATCAAGAATCAAATCATTTAAAAGAGAGAAATTCCATTCACCATTATAAATAAAATGACTAACTTTCAAAGAAGAAGTAGAGTGAGTATTAAGCAGAATTAATGGAAAAATCCCCATCCTTATCTCACCTAAAGAAAGAAGATCCATTATTAATACCCCAAAAAATGAGACGTTCTCGCTTTCCATTTAATATCAGAGCCATTTCCAAACAATAGAGTCACCATGTTTATAATTGCAAATTAAAGGATGCTTACCTTTGCAATATTTAAATTTCATGAATTTAGCCCAAAGACTTTCATTTTTCCAAAAATATTTATAATGCACCTTCATAAATATTCATAAATATTAGACCAAGAAGTTAGGGTAAGAGCCTTATTGAAAAGTCTTTCAATCTTGATAAGAATGTGGAAGTAGGAACAATATTAAGTAAAAAAAAGGAAGAGAATAAAGAATACTTTTAATAACAATTAATCTACCAAAAAAGATAAAAATGAAATTCAATGGTAGAAATTTTATTTTGAATATTATGAATTACCTCATCAAAGAGATGGGATCTTATGGCCACAATATAAAGGGGAGCCTAAATATTTAATAGGAAGATTTTGATGAGAAAAACTAGTGATGTCCTTTATTTTATTAATTCTATAAATAAAAATAGAAGTAGAAGTGATTAAACAACTTTTATGAGTACTAATCAAAAGGCCACTTTCATTTTCAAATTTATTTAAAAAATCATTAAGCATTTTAACATAATGTAATGAGCAATTACAAAAAATTATGAAATCATTAGCAAAGCTTAAGTGAGAGATAGCCAAACCACCAAGATTCTTGAAATACATACTAGAATTCTTCTAAAAAAAGATTAAGCCAACGAGACAAATATTCAACTGCAATAATAAAAAGTGATGAGAAAGAGGGTCACCTTGTCTTATACCTTCAGAGGAATTAAATAAACCAAAGTTTTCACCATTGATAACTAATGAAAACCAAACATTTCTAATTATATTGTTAACCAAAGAAAGAAAATGATTAGAAAAACCAAATAATTTAATAATGATATTAAGAAAATCCCAAGAAATGTTATCATAAGCTTCGATGATGTCAAGCTTTAAAAAAGTAAGTTTCCACCTATAGTTTTAACATTCAAATCATGAATCAATTGAGCAAGCAAGATGTTATCCAAAATAGTTCTACCTTTCACAAAGCCGCTTTGATTAGAGAGATAATCTTAGGAAGAAACTTACTAAGCCTATTAATCAAAATTTTAGAAATCAATTTATTGAAAAAAGTACAAAGACTAATAGGTCTAAAGTCATTCCAAAAGTCGATTATCTTTCTTAGGATAAGAATAATATAAGTGCTAGTAAAATATTTAGAATAGAATTCCCTTGAAAAAATCCTTAAAGACAAGATCAATTTTAATAATAAACCAAGCTTTTGAAAGAATAAAGTAGTGTAACCATCCCCTTGCAATAGAATCAACATTCATACCATTAAAAATATTATAAATTTCTGATCGAAGGAGGAGCAACCAAGCACTCATTATCCTTAGACATAATAGAAGGGATGATAAAGGGATTGGATAAATGCTCAAGTTGACAATTTTATTTAAAAGATCTTTAAAATAATTAAGAGTAAGAAAATATATCCTCTTTTTCGGTAAGCCAAGAACCATCAAAGTTCTTGATTTTATGAATGTAACCAAGAACCCTCCTTTTAATTATCGAAGCATGAAAATATTTAGTGTTTCTCTCCCCATCAGAAAGATGCTTAGAGGTAGCTTTTTGTCTCCTCCAAATCCTGAAATTTAATGAGATTATCTTTAGCTTCATCAAGATTAGAACATAAAGAATAATCAGTAATAACAAGTTCTTCCAAATCTTTCACCTTTTGTTCCATATTCTTGATATTATCAAAAGATTTTAATAGCTTCTATTCCACCAAGTGATATTATGCTTAAGCCTTTTAAGCTTAAGCCAAAATCTCATCATACCAAATGCAAAATCATCGGAGAAAGAGGAGCACACTAATTATAAGCAATAACATCAAGAAAACTTTATCTTGTAACCACATATTTTGAAAACAAAAATTTTAATGACATTATTGTTATGAACAACATCCTTAATAGAAACCAAAAAGGAGCATGATCCGAGAGAGTTCTACTAAGATGCTCCATCAAAGTTAAAGGCTAACAATTTAACAAATAATTATTAAATAATGCGATCAAACGCCACAATCTATGATTATTCCAAGTAAATTGAGAACCAATGAAACCAACATCATAAAGATTACAATCCAAAATCATATTTGCAAAATCTTCTATTTAATGTAAATTCAGCAAAGAACCCCCTTTCCTTTCATTCAAAAAAAGGACCATATTGAAATCCCCACTAACAATCCAAGAATTATTAACAATAAGCAAAAAATTTGATAATTGATCCCAAGGAATTCTCCTCCCTAACTTGTTACAAGTAGCATAAACAAAAGAGCCAAAAGCATGATAATAACCAAATGAAATATCCACATTAATAACTTGATGAAAATCATTAATAACATTAGTAGAAAAAGAGATATTCCAAAATAACCAAATGTTATTATTGATATTGAAATAAAAATTGCTAAAACCAATCATCGGCTGCATGCATTATTTTAGAAGAAAAAAAAGAGGTTCAAGAATAACCAAGAAACCAACATTATAAATTTTACAAAGATTCCTAATTCTATTTCTAACAAAGAGTACCAATGCCCTCACATTCCAAATAAGAAAGTTAAACATTAATTTTAATTAGGTAAAGAAGATGAAGAAGATCGAGTAGATCTAGAAACTTTAGGAGGATAAGTTTTAAACTATTTTTTCCTTTTCACAAAAATTGTTTGAAAATCGATCTCATTTTCCATGGATTGATCATCAGAAAAAATTTTGTCATCATTATTAACAATAGATTTAGGAGAAGATCCCATTTGACAATAAGATAAATCCTCATTCTCCATTAAATGAGAATTATCACTAAGCAAAATACCATCTGGAATAATAGTTAAAGAAAGAGTAGAAATAGATTTATTAACCCAACAAAAACTTGGGCTGCACATTATCAATAAGCTCCATACCATCATTCTTGCCCAAATTTAAAGAAGATAAAACAAGATTTTATTTTAAAATTTTTTTGACAAAATATAAGAAACATTTTCTATAAGATTTTCAAAAACTTTATCACAAATCTCCTTAGAATTAGAAACTAAAATAGGAAAAATCATCCACTTGCAAATTTTAGAATATAAATAATAGTAAAACCCGATTACTCCAAAATAGTTACATAAGCATTTTTAACAAGCTTATCACTACCACTTACATTGGGAACAACATTAGAAACATTAGGAAACATCATTAGAAA